>SKCR01055251.1:0-80793 GCA_019454045.1 Zanthoxylum bungeanum | reverse complement strand
CATCATCTCCACTATGACTGAAGTGATACTTCCGTCTTGACATCACACCCAATACACTACGATTCTCAATATACCCAGTAGAGGCGTACACAGAACCTGTTAAAGCCCTGGACGACCAAAACCAAAGTATATTGATTGTCGCAAGTATTAGCGGTTGAAGTCTTAGGTTAAGACCAAATACACCTACCCTGATTCAGACTTCCATAGACACATAGTCATACTACCAATGGAATTCCGAGGGGTCTATCCAGAGCGAAGCTGTTTCCGTACCATCGGTAAACACAACCTCCTATTACACTTGCATGAGTATCCTATACCCAAATATATAAGAACTATGCTGTTATGCTCCCACAACGTGCACAAGAGTAATACTAGTATATTCCGCATTATCGATGTCCAATCTCGATAATACTACGACTATGGATATTTAATGATTAAACCTTCATGGATTGATACTGTCTCATATCATCTCAATCCAGAACTAATCATATGGACCTTTTATCATTTATATATATGGGTAATCTAATTACAAATGATAAAAGGGCAATTTCCTTTGTCACATAGTTAATTTGTACAACAACACCATGATCTGTACAAATAGTGATGTTATGGGTCATAATTGTCCAACAATCTCCCACTTGGCCTATAGCCAATCACTCAAGTGTCCTAAACCCGAACTATGTACGGTTCGCTCAAACATCTGCTGAGGAAAGGCTTTCGTTAGCGGATTTGCAGTGTTATCATCTGATGCGATTTATTCGATCATTACATCGCCACGATGTATGATCCGAATGAATCAGATGAATATTTGAAGTATATATCTGGATTGTTGATGAGACCATTAATTCTTTAGCATGTGCTGTAGTCTAGCTCAACTGCTAACAGAACTACTCTTAATCTGATTAGGATTATTATCGACCCAAATGGCTTCTATTGCTGCCTCAGCTGCAGCAATAACCCGCTTGTGTTGTTTATTCGGCAACAATATCTTGCATGGAAGATTTCCAGCTCACTGTTCCGTTATTCAAACTTTATAGTACCTTTATTACGACTTATAGTCGTTTTTATCGGTTAGGAAACTTGCAGCAGTGAACCCAGTCACTTCAAGTTCTCCTTCTCCATAGTATAAGAAAACATCTTTAGTTCATATAAGATACTAAAGGATGTTCTTAACATCAATCCAGTGACTATCACTTGGATTGGCCTGATTGTGACTCCATATGCTCAAAGTATATGAGACACCAGGTCGCGTACATATATTTCAATGTACGAGTTCTCGGAGAGTGCCAATAACTTTTAGATCTATCCCAATAGATCTTTATTCCTAGAATAAAGGTTGTCTCTCCCAAGAATTCTACGGAGAATTTTCATGAAAGCCAAGCTTTCACCGATTGTATTATGGGAATATCATTTCCAAGAAATGATATATCATTATTATTTAGGACATTCACTGTCAGTGCACTCCCACTAACCCTCTTATATACACAAGAATCATTTTTCGTTTTGAATTAAATCATACACCCTTATGATTACATCAAAACGATGGTTCCAAGAACCCAATGCTTGCTTCAATTCATGAATGTATTGAATTAACTTGCAAACCTTGTTTGCTCGTTTAGGTACGACAAAACCGTAAGGATGTTGTAAACATCCTTCAAAAGGTTTCCATTTAAGGAAAGCAATTTTGACGTTCAGCTGCCATATTTTATAAATGAAACATGCATCATATGCAAGCATTATCCAAATGGATTTAACCATGGCAACAGGTAAAAGGTTTCGTCGTAATCGACATAATGTTGATAACGATACATTTTCGCTACAAGCCCAGCTTAGTACGTTGGTATGTTGCCTTCCATGTATGTCTTCCTTGAAGACATATATAGTACCAATAGGCACAATTCCTTCCGGTACAACAACCAGTGTCTAAACTTGGTTGCTATACATGGAATCCATTTCAGACTTCATGGCACTTTGCCATAATAGGGATTCGATACCTTGTATCACTTCCTCATACGTAGTCAGTTCGTATTCCTCAATAAGATTGACATCATTACGAGGTGAGATTAGAAACCCATACCTCCCATGTTTTTTTTCTGACTCTCTCTGACTTACGTGGTTCTTGTGTATTCGAAGATTATTGGTATAGTTTCATCCTTGATGAACTATTTATGTTCCATTAGGAATCGGTGCCTTGAATAGTATTACTCCAATTTTCATCGAGTTTTACTTTCCTCCCACTTTCCACTGCATATCGGTATTCCTCTTAGGAAAACCGCATGGTGAGCGACAATTGAATTTTTCTCATGTGAGTTGTATAATTACTATACTTTGGTTACCCTAGGATAACCCACAACTTAGGCACTTATCCGATTTGGGTTATAGTTTGCTATCATCCAAACATATGCCCAGCATTCCCAATTTTCAGGAATGAGAAAACCCGGTTTCTTTTCTGTTCATATCTAATATAAAATCTGTCAAACAAATTTTTATGGAACCTTATTCAAAATAGGTTTTGCACTGTTAATGCGTATCCCTTGAAGGATATGGTAGCTCAGAGCGACTAATGATTAACCTTATCATGTCCAACAGAATTCGGTTTCTCACTTCGGACACACCGCTCAATAGAGGTGTTCCGGGATGAGTCCACATTGAAAGAATACTATACTCTTTCAAGTAATTAAGAAACTTATTGCTTAAGTATTTTCATCATGGTCTAACCGTGACGATTTAATACTTTAGCCGGTCTGTTTGTCTACTTCGTGTCGAAACTCTTTGAATTCATCAAAAGTTTTCGATCCGTGTTTCACAAGAAACACATAACCATAACGCGATGCCACATCCGTAAAGGTTTCGAAGTATTCATATCCACCTCTATCCTAGCTAGATATGGGCCCACTTACGTCACTATGAACGAGGGCTAACAGATCGGTGGCACTTAAATTTTTACCAAGTAAAAGGTATTTTAGGCACTTTGCCTATTAAACTAGATTCGTAGACATTATTTGAATGGAATCAAATCCATCTTAGTATCCAATCTTCAAAAGTGTGGATATAAGAGTCTTTTATTGTGTCCTAGACAACAATGCCACATATAAGTCTCAACTGATTTATTCAGTTTGAGCTATTTGTTTGTCATGTTATACGTTTGAGATTTATTTATATTCAAAATATAAATACTGTTATTCACATCTAATGTGCTTATCTCAATATCATCTTTATAAAATAAAACACTTTAGTGTTCAAGAATATAAAGGTATACCTGCAACGGGTTAAACCTGTTGGTTATGACCCATAGCGTCACTATTTGTACAGATCATGGTGTTGTTGTACAAATTAACTATGTGACAAAGGAGATTGCTCTCTTATCATTTGTGATTAGATCACCAAGATGTATAAATGATAGGAGGTCCATATGATTAGTTCCTGGATTGAGAATGATATGAGACAATATCAGTCCACGAAGGATAAATCCTTAAATATCCCTAGTCAGAGTATTATCGAGATTGGACATCGATAATGATTAAAAGAATAGTATTACACTTGTGCGCGTTTGTGAGGGCACAACGACATAGTTCTCATATATTTGGGTATAAGATACTCATGCAAGTGTAATAGGGGTTGTGTTTTACCGATGGTACGGGAAACAGCTTCGCTCTGGATAGACCCCCTCGGAATTCCATTGGTAGTATGACTATGTGTCTATGGAAGTCTGAAATCAGGGTAGGTGTATTTGGTCTTAACCTGAGACTTGCACCGCTAATACTTGCGACAATCAATATACTTTGGTTTTGGTCGTCCAGGGCTTTAACAGGTTCTGTGTACGCCTCTGCTGGGTATATTGAGAATCATAGTGTGTTGGGTGTGATGTCAAGACGGAAGTATCACTCCAGTCATATGGAGATGATGTCACGTAGGATACGGGACTGGTTCTCTTAAATGCTGCAGCTATCGGGATATTATGACTAGGTCATGTATATCCGATTATAGAGACTAGTCACCAGACATCCGATATATGCTTCGTACGGGGCAGACACAATTCCAGCCCCAGGCCGAGCACGTGATCATCCGATACTGGATCGACATACGCAATACTACGTTTGCTACGCCTGATATAGATCACTTATTCCTGTAAGCATATTTATGGGGAATTGGGTAGGCATGGAGCTTTGCTAGAAGCCAACCTTGTCTTGTAAATCGGTAAAATATAGTACTTGGTACTTACCTGTTCGGATAGTCCGACGACCGAATTTACTGCCAACATATCCGGGGATCTCATGGGTCGCTTCCCGAAGATTCACCGATGACGTATGACTCGCACTTTTAATTAATCTGGGATTAATTAGATGAGAGAGAAAATTAATCTGGGATTAATTGCGGAGATATTTTATCTGGGATAAAATATAAATTAAGAGAGATAACGATTAATTGGAATTAATCGACAAAATAATATATTCGATATATATTTTACGAAATTGGATTTCGACGCGGAATTAAAATTAGATTTTAATTCGGGCGAACGAATTAATTTAGAATTAATTCGTTAGCAATGTGAATAGTGATTTCGCTAAGTATAATCATTTAATTACGTCGCAACGAAAAATTCGTTAATTTGGAATTAGCAAACCCGAGCCCGGGATGTTTGCGAGCGCATTCGCATTTCGAATTCGACTGCGGCACGCAAGTCAAATCAAGCGTCAAATCGCTAGTCGCATCTAGCGTCACATCATTCGTCATCAAGTGATAGATGTCTTTCACTTTGACTGATTGACGTAAGTCACTATTCATGATTGATGGGAAATGATGGAAGTGGTTGAAGCCTTTAATGGCTTGACTTTTTTTTTTATTTGATAAATCAATTTTATTTGATTTTTTGAAATTGAAAAAGGTGTATTAGATACACTAAATCAAATACCAAAAATATCACTTCAATTCTCTCTCTCTTCTCACGTTTTGGGAGCCAAATTTGCTCTCTCTCTCTCGGCCTTGGAGGCCTTCTTCTCCTCTTCACTGGTTCTATTTTTGCCGTGAATGTGAAGAAGAAATAGGGCAATTTTTGTGGCAAAAATTGCCAAGTGCTAGGACACCAAATGAGGACATACAAAGGTGATAGGGAAACCAACCTGTGAGCTTGGAATCACCACCCAAAAAGCTTGGAGCTTGGCCGAAAATGGATGATAAATTTTGTGGACTGCCGTGAGCTTCATGAACTCTTCAAAGGGCAAAAAAGTTTTTGTCTTCACCGCATCGTCTCAACCGATCCTTGTGAGTATTCCGCAACTCCTTGAATGTATTCACTTTGTATTTTCATTGCTTGATTTGATCTTGGGATGCTTAGAATATTCCAACAATGGTATCTATGAGCAAGGTTGAGCATGAAAATGATTTAGGGTTAAAATTGGGTAAAATGAATTTGAGCATGATTTAATGAAATTGGATGATTTAGTATGCTTAAATGTGTTGAATTGAAGATCGATTGGATCAATTTCAAGAAAAATGGTTTGGAACAATTTTCCCCAAATTTTGTGGCTTGGCCGAAAATGACATGAACCCTAATGTCTTGGTATTTTGATTTTTTATTCATTGGATGAGTTGGAATCAATTGGAAATGTTGATTTAATGTTTAATTGGATTCAATTGGATTGGATTTAAAATTGGACATGAAAATCACCCCTTTGCCGAGAGTTAAAGCATGTGTATTGGGTTTGATTTTTTGTTAAATTTTGTTGGACATGATTTAATGATGATGAGCATGATTAATGAGGCTAATTGATGTTTTGGAAAAATTGATTTGGGTAATTAGTTATGCTAGACACTTTAGTTTAATTAAATATGGAATTTGGAATTTTTGTGTTTAATTAAATGGGCTTAAATTGGATTTGGGCTTTAAATGTGTTAAATGGGCTAATTGGGCCTGGTTGTACTAAGTTAGGTTTAGGCTAAATTGGTTGGATCCAATTGGGCCCAAAACCGCTTCCATAAAGCCCAAATGCGACTAAGGGACCTTAATATATTTAATTGGGCCTAATGGGCCTAAATTGATTTCTGGGCTTATGGGGTAACTCCCGGATTGGACTTTGGTTATTGGGTTTGACCCGAGTTGACCAAAAGTCCACGCCTTAAAGAAATTAATTAAAAGCCCATTGGACTTTAATTAAATTAATATTGGATATTAATCGGGCTTTGAGACCCGTAACGATTAAATTTGGAATTTAAGTAGTAAAGGTTTATTATATAAAGTGTATTATTTAATTTGGAATTAAATAGTGAATTAATATTAAATACAAATTGAATGGATTTAATTTTGTAATTTAATTTAATTCGAGAATTCGTACTTTGAGTACTTATTCGCAAAACGAGTTTGACTCGCGCAAAATCAAATCGTTGTTTGAACATTGGATGGTCATTAATATTCAGATTAATTAATTGATTAGATTGTTGATAACATGCTTGTGTGAATACATGATTGCGATGCATGAATAATGTATCGGATGGATATTAGATGGGTGGGGCAATTTTAGAAATTGTTGTAATAAATTTGGAATTTATTAATTGGACCTGCGTGTCCAGCCTTATTACCTCTTTATTCTTTGTATCTTCTCACCTATTCCCCTCAATGTAAATGAGGTTTCTTTAGAAGTGTAGTGTAACAGGTAGAAGTAAATACTTGTGCTAGCGGGAGAGAGAGAGAAAGTGAGAGATTTGATCTAGGATCAATGTGTAAAGTATCCATCGCATATCATATTATTTATTTATACGCGCTTTATTATGTGTTTAGAATGCATGTTTAAGGGTGTATGATATGAGACCTTAACAAAGATAATAAATTAGTTGCCAATTTGCACGCGAAAAACCCTCGCAAAATATTAAGTGTTTTTCCTTCCATTGAGTGATTCTCACTCAAGATCCGAGACTGGCATTGGTTTGTTGGCCAAAGTCAAGGCCTTTGTCCGTCGAGGATGTGTTTGAATCACGAGAGCTTTGTTCCATATTGGTGTCTTGTCCAAGTTGTGGTTTGTTGGCCAAAGTCAGGACCACTTCTTATCCATCGACATTGATTACGAAGCTTTCCATGGTCAATGGGTTCCGCTTAACTGGGATCACTAAGTTTGTTGTGCCAAAGCCAAGGCTTAGTTGATTCAGAGGAAAAATGGTTAGGCAATATATTTGATATATTGGCATATATAAGATATATGTTTCGGACTTGGATGTCCCCCTACTGGATCTAGGAATTGGATTGGATCCAATTGATCTTAGAGATCTACCTAGTTAATTATCATACAATTTGTTGGCCAAAGTCAAGATTGTGTGATATTTAACGGGATCCTAGCCCGCTAAGAAACACGGTTTCCCGAGTACTCGACAGAGGGTTAGAGGCTCGCCGAAAAATAGTGGGAGGCAAGAATTGAATTTGCAATATTCGTTTAATTACTTCCATACACGCTCAAACAAATATCATTCGTCAAATAAATTAAATGTTAGTTGGACTAATATTTAAATCGTTGTTTTATTATAAATAGTTGGACTATATTCAAACAATTTAATTATAGTTGATTAAATAGTTGGACTATAATAATCATTATAATAAATAGTACCTAAATCGTTGATTAAATAGTTGGACTATTAGAATCAAGATAAAATTGAAAGATTAGTGTTTAAAAACATAATCCTAGGGAAAATGTATTTAAACGACTTTAATTTTCAAATGGGAATAATTTCAGGATGGTCCTGGAAACTAATAGTTACTTTATTTGATAAAATAACATATTAGGCCTAAGCCATGAGTTAAGCAAATAGTGGAGCATAATCTTTGGAAGATTTATGTGATGATAGCTTTAATGCTTAATCTATTAGCTTGTCGCAGTAGACTCCTTAATTTCTTAATCAGAACTAAGGATTAGATCCTTAAAGTATGATAATGAAATTGAAGGATCTTCAAAGATCTATCTTTAGATTAAGAAGTATTAAATTGCAATACATAACTCTTGGAGAGTTAATAGCTATTCTCAAGGAGACAAAGTCAAAATTTGCAATAGGCAAGTAGCGCTAGTCGCATCTTACTTCGATATTCTAGTTGGCCAAGGCTTGGCCAAAGGCTTCTGGAATGTGGAAATGGGCAAAGGCAAAATCATTATAGTCTTCTGGGAAGATAAATGACATTCCCAAAATTTCTGCTTAAATTGTGGCAAACGGGATCGCGGAAGCGTGACTGCCGTTTGGACAAAGCAGACATGAAGGAATTTAAGACGAGCAAGGCTCTGACTTCAAATATGTTTGTCAAGATTATGTTCACTACTAGTATTGAAATTAGATTTTAAATACTTAGTGTGGTACATAAATACATACTGATGTTCAGAATCTACTATGAGCAGAATACTGACTTCAGTTGAGATTAATCTGTGAATTGGAAACGGGACGAAAGTCGTTATTTCAACCGTAGATACCTAAGTTTAGGAACTACCTTCGGGTGTGTACTTAAATTAGGAAACTGTTATAATGTAACTAGTTTGACTAGAAACATTATCTCTATATCAGTGTTTAACCCGCTGCGGGTGAACCTTTATATTCTAGAACACTAAAGTGTTTTATTTTATAAAGATGATATTGAGATAACACATTAGATGTGAATAACAGAATTTATATTTTGAATATAAATGAATCTCAAACATATAACATGACAAACAATAGCTCAAAGTGATTTGATCAGATGAAACCTATTGTGGCATTGTTGTATGGGACACAATTAAACAAGACTCGTATAGCCACACTTTCGAAGAGTGGGTACTAGGACTAATTTGATTCCATTCAAATAAAGTCTACGAATCTAGTTTATTGGGCAAAGTGCCTAAAACACTACTTACTTGGTAAAAGTACAAATTCCACTGATCTGTTAGCCCTAGTTCATAGTGAAGCAAGTGGGCCCATGTCTAGCTAGGCTAGATGTGGATATGATTATTTCGTGACCTTTACGGATGTGGCATCTTGTTATGGTTATATGTCTCTTTTGAAGAACACAAATCAAAAACTTTTATAGTTTCGACACGAAATAGTCAAACAGATCGGCTAAAGTATTAAACCGTCACGGTAAGACCGTAATGGAAAATTATTAAGCAATAAGTTTCTAATATACTTGAAAGAGTATAGTATTCTTTCATTGTTGACTCCTCCCGGAACACGTCATTTTGACGGTGTGTCCGAACCGAGTAACCGAATTTTGTTGGACATGATAAGGTTAATCATGAGTCGCTCTGAGCTACCATTTCCTTCAACGGATAAGCGTTAACAGTGCAAGACTTATTTTGAATAAGGTTCCATAAAAATCTGTTTGACAGATTTCATATTAGATATGAACAGGAAAGAAACCGGTTTCTCATTCCTGAAAATTTGGGAATGCTAGGCATATGTTTGGGTAATACCAAACTAAAACCCAAATCGGATAAGTGCCGATTGTAGGTTATCCTAGGGATACCATAAGTATTGTACTTATACAACTCAGTAGAGAACAATTTAATTGTTGCTCGCCATGCGCTTTTCCTAAGAGGAATACCGATATGCAGTGGTAAGTGGGAGGATAGTAAAACTCGATGAAAATCAGAGTAATACTGTTCCAGGCAATGATTCCTTAATGGAACAAAAACAGTTCATCAAGGATGAAACTATACCAGTAATCTTCGAATACACAAGAACCGCGTAAGTCGGAGAGAGTCAGAAAAAACCTGGGGTATGGGTTTATGATCTCACCTTATAAGATGTTAATATTTTGAGGAATACCAACTGACTACGTATGAGGAAGTGATACAAGGTATCGACTCCCTATTATGACAAAGTGTCATGAGTCCGAAATGGATTCCATGTATATCAACTTAGTTTGGATACTAGTTGATGTACCGCAAGGCATTGTGCCTATTGGTACTATATAAGTCTTCAAGGAAGACATACATGGAAGAAAACATACTAACGTGTAAAGCTAGGCTTGTAGCGGAAGGGTATGGTTATCAACGTTGTGTTGATTACAATGAAATCTTTTACCTGTTGCCACGGTAAATCCATTTGATAATGCTTGCTAATGCTGCATGTTTCATTTATGAAATATGACAGCTGAACGGGAAAATCGCTTTCCTGAAAAGGAAACCTTTTGGAGGATGTTTACAACATCCTGTCGGTTTTGTCATATCAAAACTAGCAAACAAGGTTTGCAAGTTATTCGATCCATGTTTGGATTGAAGCAAGCATTAGGTTCTTAGAATTATCGTTTTGATGTAATCATAATGGTTTATGATTTAATTCAAAACGAAATGATTCTTGTGTATATTAGAGGGTTAATGGGAGCGCACTGACAATAAATGTCCTATAAATAATGATAATATATCATTTCTTGGAAATGATATTCCCATAAAACAATCGGTGAAAGTTTGTCTTTCATGAAAACTCTCCGAGAAATCGTACATTGAAAAATGTACGCGACCTGGTGTCCCATACTCTTTGAGCATATGGATCCACAATCAGGCCAATCCATGTGATAGTCACTGGATTGATATTAAGAACATACTTTAGTTTCTTAGAGAACTAAGGATGATGTCTTATAATATGGAGAATGATAACTTGAAGTGACTGGGATCACTACTGCAAGTTTCCCAACCGATAAAATGATTGTGAGTCACAAAATGGTACTATACAGTTTGAATAACGGTACAGTGATACTGGAAATCTTCCAAGCAAGATACTGTTACCGAATAAACAAAAAATGCGGGTTATTGCTGCAGCTGAGGCAGCAACAGAAGATATTTGGGTCGATAATAAATCTAATTAGATTAGATATAGTTCTATTAGCAGCTAAGCTAGGCTACAACACAGGTTAAAGAATTAATGGTCTCATCAACGATCCAGATATATACTTTGATATTCATCTGATTCGTTCGGATCATACATCGTGGCGATGTGATGATCAAATAAATCGCATGAGATGATAATCATGCAAATCCGCTGACGAAAACCTTTCCTCGGCAGTTTGAGCGAACCGTACATAGTTCGGGTGTTAGACACTCGAGTGACTGGCTATAGGCCAAGTGGGAGATTGTTGGACAATTATGACCCATAGCATCACTATTTGTACAGATCATGGTGTTGTTGTACAAATTAACTATGTGACAAAGGAGATTGCTCTCTTATTATTTTTGATTAGATCACCAAGATGTATAAATGATAGGAGGTCCTTATGATTAGTTCCTGGATTGAGAATGATATGAGACAGTATCAGTCCACGAAACAAAAATCATTAAATATCCCTAGTCAGAGTATTATCGAGATTGGACATCGATAATGCGTAAAAGACTAGTATTACACTTGTGCGCCTTTGTGAGGGCACAACGGCATAGTTCTCATATATTTGGGTATAGGATACTCATACAAGTGTAATATGAGGTTGTGTTTTACCGATGGTACGGGAAACATCTTCGTTCTGGATAGACCCCCTCAGAATTCCATTGGTAGTATGACTATGTGTCTATGGAAGTCCGAAATCAGGGTAGGTGTATTTGGTCTTAACCTGAGACTTGCACCGCTAATACTTGCGACAATCAATATACTTTGGTTTTGGTCGTCCAGGGCTTTAACAGGTTCTGTGTACGCCTCTGCTGAGTATATTGAGAATCATAGTGTGTTGGGTGTGATGTAAAGACAGAAGTATCACTCCAGTCATATGGAGATGATGGTCACGTAGGATACGAGACTGGTTCTCTTAAATGCTGCAGCTATCGGTATATTATGACTAGGTCATGTATATACCGATTATAGAGACTAGTCACCAGACATCCAATATGTGGTTCGTACGGGGCAGACACAATTCCAGCCCCAGGCCTAGCGCGTGATTATCCGATACTGGATCGACATACGCAATACTACATATACTACGCTTGATATAGATCGCTTATTCCTGTAGGCATATTTCTGGAGAATTGGGTAGGCATTGCGCTTTGCTAGAAGCCAACCTTGTCTTGTAAGTCGGTAAAACGTAGTACTTGGTACTTACGTGTTCGGATAGTCGGATGACCGAATTTACTGCCACATATCCGGGGATCTCATGGGTAACTTCCCGAAGATTCACCGATGACGTATGACTCGCATTTTTAATTAATCTGGGATTAATTAGATGAGAGAGAAAATTAATCTGGGATTAATTGCGGAGATATTTTATCTAAGATAAAATATCAATTAAAGAGAGATAACGATTAATTTGGAATTAATTGATAAAATAATATATTCGATATATATTATACGAAATTGGATTTCGACGAGGAATTAAAATTAGATTTTAATTCGGGCGAACGAATTAATTTAGAATTTATTCGTTAGCGATGTGAATAGTGATTTCGCTAGGCATAATCATTTAATTATGTCGCAACAGAAAATTCGTTAATTTGGAATTAGCAACCCGAGTTCGGGATTGTTTGCGAGCGCATTCGCATTTCGAATTCGAGTGCGGCACGCAAGTCAAATCAAGCATCAAATCACTAGTCGCATCTAGCGTCATATCATTCGTCAATCAAGTGATATATGTCTTTCACTTGAGTGATTGACGCAAGTCACTATTCATGATTGATGGGAAATGATGGAAGTGGTTGAAGCCTTTAATGGCTTGACTTTTTTTTTTTATTTGATAAATCAATTTTATTTGATTTTTTGAAATTGAAAAAGGTTTATTAGATACACTAAATCAAATACCAAAAATATCACTTCAATTCTCTCTCTCTTCTCACGTTTTGGGAGCCAAATTTGCTCTCTCTCGGCTTGGAGGCCTTCTTCTCCCTCTTCACTGGTTCTGTTTTTGCCGTGAATGTGAAGAAGAAATAGGGAAATTTTTGTGGCAAAAATTGCCAAGTGCTAGCACACAAATGAGGACATACAAAGGTGATAGGGAAACCAACTTGTGATCTTGGAATCACAACCCCAAAAAGCTTGGAGCTTGGCCGAAAATGGAGGACAAATTTTGTGGACTGCCGTGAGCTTCATGAACTCTTCAAAGGGCATAAAAAGTTTTTGTCTTCACCGCATCGTCTCAACCGATCCTTGTGAGTATTCCGCAACTCCTTGAATGTATTCACTTTGTATTTTCATTGCTTGATTCGATCTTGGGATGCTTAGACAAACCCAACAAAACCCTGATATGGAGATAATGTTTCTAGTCAAACTAGGTACATTTTAACAGTTTCCTAATTAAGTACACACATGAAGGGTAGTTCCTAAACTTAGGTATCTACGGTTAAAACAGCGACTTTTGTCCCATTTCCGATTCGTAGATAAATCTCAACTGAAGTCAGTATCCTGCTAATCAGCAGATTCTGTACACCAGGTACGTATATTTATGTACCACATCCAGTATCTAAAATCCAATTTTAATACTAGTAGTGAACAGTTTATGACAAACATATTTGAAGTCGGAGCTTTGCCCGTCTTCAATTCCTTTATGTCTGTTTTGTACATTCGGCAGTCACGCTTCCAGTGACCCGTTTGCCACAGTTTAGGCAGACATTTTGGATATGTCCTATGTCTTCCCAGAAGATTATAATGATTTTACCTTTGCCCCTTTTCCACACCCAGAAGCCTTTGGCCAAGCCTTGGCTTTCTGGGATGTCGAAGTAAGATGCGCCTTGCGCTTCTTGCCATATTGCAAACTTTGGATTTGACTCCTTGAGCATAGCCATTAACTCTCCAAAAGTTTTCTATTGCAATTTGTACTTCTAAGATCTAAGGATAGATCTATGAAGATCCTTCAATTTCAATATCATACTATAAGGTATAATCCTTAGTTCTAACTAAGAAATTAAGGTGTCTTTGCGGCAAGCATAACGGATTAAGCACTAAAGTTATCATCACATGAATATTCCAAATATCATGTTCTACTATTTTCTCAACTCCGGGCTTAGGCTCGAGACGTCACTCTATCAAATAAAGTAACTTCTCGGTCCCCAGGACTATCCTGAGATTTTATTACCAATCGGAAAATTAAAGCCGTTTAAAAAACATTTTCACCCCAGGTTTATGTTTTTAAACGCTAATCTTTCAATTATCTTGATTCTAATAGTCTAACTATCAAATCAACGATTTTAGGTATATTTATTATAATGATTACTATAGTCTAACTAATAATCAACTATAATTTAAATTGGTTTAAATTCAAATATATTGATTACTATAATCCAATTATATAATCAACTATAATTGAAGTAGTTTGAATACAGTCCAACTGTTTAATTAAAACAATGATTAAATATTAGTCCAACTAATATATTAATTATTTGACGAAAAATTTGAAATGAGCGCGTATTGGCAAGTAACTAAACGAATATTGCAAATTTAATACTTGCCTCCCACTATTTTTCGGTGAGCCTCTAACCCTCTGTGGAGTACTCGGGAAACCTTGTTTCCTAGTGGATAGGATCCTGTTAAATAACACACAATCTTGACTTTGGCCAACAAATTGTATGATATTTAACTAGGTAGATCTCTAAGATCAATTGGATCTCATTCAATTCCTAGATCCAGTAGGTGGACATCCAAGTCCGAAACATATATCTTATATATGCCAATATATCCAATATTTTCCCTAACCGTTTTCCTCTGAATCAACTAAGCCTTGGCTTTGGCACAAAAAACTTAATGATCCCAGTTAAGCGGAACCCATTGACCTTGGAAAGCTTCGTAATCGATGTCGATAGACAAGAAGTGATCTTGAATTTGGCCAACAAATCACAACTTGACAAGACACCGATATGGAACAAAACCTTCATGATCTTGAGTAAGAATCACTCAATGGAAGGAAAAACGCTTAATATGTGTTGAGGGTTTTTCGCGTAATTGGCAACCAATTAATTATCTTTGTTAAGGTCTCATCATCATACACCCTTAAACATACATTCTAAAAGCATAATAAGGCGCGTAAATAAAATAATAATGATATGTGGATGGATACTTAAAACACATTGTTCCTAGAACAAATCTCTCACTTTCCTCTCTCCCGCTAGCACAAATATTACTTCTACCCAATTACATAACACTTCTAAAGAAACCTCATTTACATTGAGGGGAATAGGTGAGAAGAGAAATACACAGAGTCAAGAGGTAATAGGCTGGACACGCATGTCCAATTAATAAATTCTAAATTTATTACAGCAATTTCCAAAATTGCCCTCACCCATTTAATATCCATCCGATATACATTATTCATACATCGCATCCATGTATTCACACAAAGCATGTTATCAATCAATCTAATCCAATTAATTAATCTGAAATAATGACCATCCAATGTTCAAACAACGATTTGATTTTGCGCGAGTCAAACTCGTTTTAAGAACGAGTACTCCAAGAGTACGAATTCTTGAATTATATTAAACTACATCATTAAATCCAATTTATTTGTATTCAATACTAATTCTTTATTTAATTCCAAATTAAGAATTACACTTTTAATGTGCCTTTACGACTTAGATTCTAAATCTAATCTTTACGGGTCTCAAAGCCCAATTAACATCCAATGTCAATTTAATTAAAGTCAAATGGGCTTTCAATTAATTTCTTAAGACATGGACTTTTGGTCAATATGGGTCAAACCCAATACCAAAGCCCATTTAAGGAATCACCCTTATTTTCCAAGAAACCAATTTAAGCCCTTAGGCCCAATTAAAATTAAGGGTCCATTTAGTTATATTTGGACTTTATGGATATGGTTTTGGGCCCAATTGGATCTAACCAATTAGCCTAAACCAAACTTGGCCCAACCAAGCCCATTAAGCCCAAATACAACTTTACAAGCCCAATTCCAAAATAAGCCCCATTAATTTAAATTACATCCAAATTTCACAATTAAATTAATCAAAGTGTATAACCATAATTAATTAGTCAAATTAACATTTCCAAAACACCAATTTACTCAATTAATTATGCTTATCATCATCAACTTATGTCCAACACAATTGAATCAAAAAATCAAGTCATTTTCCATGCTAGTAGTCACGGCAATAATGGGTTTTTTTTTTGTCCAATTCCAAATTCAATCCAATTGAATCCTAAATCAACATTTCCCAAATCATTTCAACTCATCCATTGGATCAAAAAACAAAAATCACCATGACATTAAGGGTAGTCCAACTTTCGGCCAAGCCTACCAATTAGGGAAAACTTGATCCAATTCAATTTTTATCAAATTGACCATGCATAACAATATGTTATCATCATTCAAGCATATTAAAACAATCAATTTCACCAACATGCTCAAATCAATTTTACCCAATTTTACCCTAAATCCAATTTCATACTTAAACAAGGCTCAAGATACCATTGTTGGCTTTCTACTATAGTCCCAAGATTGATTTAAGCATTTAAACATGTGTGAATACTACAAAGAAGTATGGAGGAATCATACTTACATTTATCGGCTTTTGCGATGCTAGGAACAACAAAAATTCTTGGCACCTTCCTTGAAGCTTTCGGCCATGGGTTCCTTGTTGTGCTCTCCAAATTCGGTCAAGCTCCTGTTGGTTTTAATCTAGGTCCCAAGATCAAACAAGACATGAAAAACATGCGTGAATACACCAACGAAGATAGCGGAATACTTACATTGGTTGGTTGAGTCGATTTGAAGACAAATGAACCCAAAAAACGCACTGCCATGTAAGCCTACTGCATGCAGTCCACTGCCTCCAAAAACAGAATTTTGAGATGAAAAACGCAGCTCCTAGCTTCATTGGATGGATCCCGGCTCATGGTCGAACCTCCCTACCACCTTCGCAAGACTTGTAAGTGTGCTAGCACTTGAATTTTCACCATGAAAATCCACTCTTGCTTCCCTATTGTTCACCCCAAACTGGTTCAAACCAGTGAAGAATAGCCACTGTTTTGGCGTGAGAGAGATGAGAGAGTTAGAGAGAAAAATGTGTTAACTTTTCTTTCATTTTTGTTTTCCAAAAACGTAAGTGAGAAAGAGAGAAGCAATGATGTATTTCATTAACCAAAAATGAATTTTTAGATAAAAAACTCTTCAAAAATCGTGAAAAGCATTTCCCTCCAAAAATTCATCATCATCACACATTGAGAATAGAGACAATGTATCATCCCATAAAGGTGACTAGATACATCATCAATCTATTCGTGTCAAGTGATGAGATATCGCGATGTGATTTGCGGATACCATTCGTTTCAAAATACGAATGTGTCCGCAAACACTTTCGGGCTCGGTATCGCTAATTCCGAATTAACGCATTTCCATCGCGACGAGAATTAATTAATTTCGCCTAGCGAAATTACTATTCAGATCGCTAACGATTAATTCTAAATTAATTCGTTTGCCCGAATTAAAATCTAATTTAATTCCGCGTCGAAATCTAATTTCGTTTAATATATCGAATATATTAATTTACTGATTAATTCCAAATTAATCGTTATCTCTCTTTAGACGATATTTTATCCTAGATAAAATATCTCCGTAATTAATCATAGATTAATTTTCTCTCTCTCTTCTATATAATCCCAGATTATTCAAGAGTGCAAGTTGTGCGTCATCGATGGATTATCGGGAAGCGACCCATGAGATCCCCGGATAAGTTGACAGTAAATACGGTCGTCAGAGTATCCGAATCACGTACGTACCAAGTACTACGTTCTACCGATTTACGAGACAAGGTCGACTCCTAGCAAAGCACCAAGTCTACCAAGTTCTCCGGACATATCCATTAAAGAATATCAAAGATCTGTATCAAGCGTAGTATACAATTGTATTGTGCATATCGGTCCAGTATCGGATAATCACGTGCTAGGGCTGGGGCTGGATAAGTGTCTTCCCCGTCCGAAGCACATATAGGATGTCTGTCTGGTAACATAGTCTCTATAATCGGATATACATGACCTGGTCACAATATCCCGATTGGTTGCGCAACACTCAAGAGCACTAGTACCGTATCCTGTGTGACATCAACTCCAATATGACTGAAGTGACACTTCCGTCTTGACATCACACCAATATCTACGACTCTCTGATAAACCCAGAAGTGGTGTACTCAGAACCTGTTAAAAGTCCCCTACCACCAAAACCAAAGTTTATCGATTATCGTAAGTATTAGCGATGCAAGTCTCAGGTTAAGACTATACACACCTACCTTGATTTCGCGCCTCCCATAGACACATAGACATAATACCAATGGGATTCCGAGGGGTCTATCCAGAGCGAAGCTGTTTCCCGTACCATCGGTGAAACACGACCTCCTATCGCACTTGCATAAGTATCCAACACTTATATATATGAGAACTATGCCGTTGTGCCCTCACAACGCACACAGTGCAATACTAGCCTATTCCGCATTATCGATGTCCAGTCTCGATAATACTACGGCTAGGGATTTTAATGATTAATCCTTCGTGGACTGATACTGTCTCATATCATCTCAATCCAGGAACTAATCATATGGACCTCTCTTCATTTATATATATATGGTGATCTAATCACAAATGATGAGAGTGCAATTTCCTTGTCACATAGTTAATTTGCTACAACAACACAATGATCTGTGCAAATAGTGACGCTATGGGTCATTTTGTCCAACAATCTCCCACTTGGCACATAGCGAGTCACTCAAGTGTCCTACACCTGAACTATGTACGGTCGCTCAAATTGCTGAGGAAAGGTTTTCGTCAGCGGATTTGTCTGATTATCGTTTGACGCGATTTACATGATCATCACATCGCCACGATGTATGATCCGAACGAATCAGATGATACAGAAGTATATATCTGGATCGTTGATGAGACCTTTAATTCCTTAGCTTGTGCTGACGCCTAGCTCAGCTGCTAAAAGAACTATATCTAATCTAATTAGATTATTTCAATCCAAAAGACTTTTATTGCTGCCTTAGCTGCAAAATAATCCGCGTTGTTGTTTATTCGGCAACAGTTATCTTGCTTGGAAGATTTCCAGCTCACTGTCCCGTTATTCAAACTTTATAGTACCGTAGTATTAATTGTTTGGAAACTTGCTGCAGTGATCCCAGTCACTTCAAGTTCTCCTTCTCCATAGTAAAAGATAGCATCTTTAGTTCTCAGAGATACTAACAGATGTTCTTAACTTCAATCCAGTGACTATCACTTGGATTGACCCGATTGTGACTCCATATGCTCGAAGCGTATGAGACACCAATACAAGTACATTTTAAATGTACAATTTCCCAGAGAGTGTTAACAACACCAAATCTATCCCAGTAGATCTTTATTCCTTGAATAAAGGTTGTTACTCCCCAGAATTCTACGGAGAATTTCTATTGAAAGAATATCTATGAAAACCAAGTTTTCACCAATTGTTTTATGGGAATTTCACTGTCAGTGCCCTCTCCCACTAACCTCCTTATATACACAAGAATTATTTCGTTTTGAGTTAAATCATAAACCATTATGATTATTTCAAAACGTCAGTTCCAAGAACCTTATGCTTGCTTCAATCCAAACATGGATTGAATAATCCGCAAACCTTGTTTGTCGTTATACAAAATCGTCAGAATGTTATAAACATTCTCCAAAAGGTTTCCTTTTCAGGAAAGCGATTTTGATTTGTAACTGACATATTTCATAAATGAAATATACAGTTATCAACAAGCATCTTCAAAATGGATTTACCATGGCAACAGGTAAAAGGTTGAACCGTTATTAACACAATGTTGATAACGATACTTTTTCGTCAAAAGCCTAGCTTTGTACGTTGGTATGTTGCCATCCATGTATGCCTTCCTTGAAGATGTTTAATGTACCAATGGGCACAATGCCTTGTGGTATAACTAGTATCCAAAATAGTTGTTATACATGGAATCCATTTCGGACTCATGGCACTTTGCCATGACAGGGAGCCGATACCTCGTATCACTTCCTCAAAACGTAGTCGATGGATATACCTTCACAAGATTGACATCTTTATGAGGTTAGATCAGAAACCCATACCTAGGTTGTTTTCTGACTCTATCCGATCTACGAAGTTCTTGTGTATTGAAGATTAATGGTATAGATTCATCATTGATGAACTGTTTGTGTTCCATTACGGACTTCGTGCCTAGAACAATATCACTATCCTCCCACTGACCACTACATATCGGTATTCCTCTCAGGAAAAACCGCATGGTGAGCAACAATCACATTGTTCTCATGTGAGATTTACAAGTACTATACTTAAGGTTTCCCTTAGGAAAACCTATATTGGCACTTATCCAATTTGGGTCTTTTAGTTTGGTATCATCCAAACGTTATGCCTGGTGTCACGGGCCAAACTTTGGTGTCACCAAGTTGGGTCCGTGCGGCACTTGTTAGCGTTGCGCCTAACAAGTCAGCCTAGAATCGACCCTGCAAGGTCGCACCCATGGTTAGCCATTTATAGAACGGAACATTATTAGGCAACAAAGTAAAGCATACATCCATACGCATACATCACAAGGCATAAGATAATGAAACACATTCAAGCAACACATTCGGACATAGCAATGGAAATCAAAAGGAAGCATGTTTCATTAAGCAAGCCAACTAAGGGCGAGGGAGTACACAGCTAAAGCCCCTAGTATGCTGGTGGCCAAGGCCCTTCTAAGGTGCCCGGGTCACCCCCCCTAAAGAGGTTTTAAAGACATTGCACAAGTGACACTAGGAAACACACATGATGTTTGAGTTGTCACCCCCCTAAAATAGAAAAATAAAATAAAATAAGAAAATACAAAAGTGCACCCTAGCACCACACGCAAGCGGCCATGGGCAAGACATGCGCCCTGGACAAGCTTGGAGTGTAGGTGCGTTACATCCTCCCCCACTTAATCTGTCGACGCCCTCGTCGACACATCTGAACTGCTCCTCCTCTGCTCTTCACCTCGGTGCTGACAGGCTTGAAAGTCTTCACTCTTCTGCTTTGGTTGGTGCAGGTCTTCGGCTCTCTCGTCTCGACGCTGAAGGGTTGTAAAGTCTTCGATCTTCTGCTTAAACTGCTGCAGGTCTTCGGCTCTCTCCCAACTAGTCTCTTCATCTCCCAAGTCTCGCCACTTCACTAGGAACTCCTTTCCACGTCGCTGGTCTCCAGTCACATCTCTGTCTGCCAAAATCTCCTCAACTTCCCTCGGTGCTCTTCTTGGTTGGTTCTTCAATCTCTGGTCTTCGTGATTGGTTACGGGTAGCATCACCGCTATCTGCATGAAAAGGTCTCAACCTGCTGACATGAAAAACTGGGTGCATCTTCATCCACGCTGGAGTCTCGACTTTGTAGGAAGCCTTTCCCACCTTCTTAAGAATGGCAACCGGCCCTTCATACTTCCTCACTAATCTCTTGTCTCTGTTCCCTCTGAACCGCATTTGTGGATTTAACTTGATCAACACCAAATCTCCAGGTTGGAATTCTAGGGGTCTTCTATGCTGATCTGCCCATTTCTTCATCCTCGCAGAGGCTTTTTCCAAGTAAGCTCGAGCAATTTCTGCATTGGTTCTCCATTCCTTCGTGAAATTGAAAGCTCGCGGACTCTTCCCTGTATACTCTGTCACTGTGTGTGGGAGTAGAGGTTGTTGACCCATCACTACTTCAAAGGGAGTTTTATTGGTGGCGGAGCTCTTCTGAGAGTTGAAGCAAAATTGGGCAACGTCAAGAAGTTGTGCCCAATTTCTCTGGTTGGCACTAACAAAGTGGCGTAGATACTCCTCTAACATTCCATTGAATCTCTCTGTCTGCCCATCCGTCTCAGGGTGGTAACTTGTTGACATGTTCAGTTGGGAACCAAGTAGTTTGAAGAGTTCAGACCAGAAGGTTCCTGCAAATCTCTGATCTCGGTCACTCACAATTTGTCTAGGTACACCCCAATACTTCACCACATGCTTGAAAAATAATTTTGCAGTTTCTTCTGCCTTACAATACTTCGGTGCTGGTATGAATGTTGCATATTTGGAGAACCTATCAATAATTACCAAGATGTTGGTTAGTTCACCAATTTTTGGAAGGTTGGTTATGAAGTCAAGAGAGACGCTCTCCCATGGCCTGTTGGGGACACTCAATGGTTCTAATAACCCAGGAGTCTTCAACTTCTCTACTTTATCCTGTTGGCAAATAAGACAAGTCTTCGTGTACTCCATCACATCATCCCGCATCTGTGGCCAATAGTATCCTTGTTTGAGTAACGCATGAGTCCTCTGCCAACCCGGGTGGCCGGCCCACAAAGTATCGTGACATTCTTTCAGGAGAATCTTCCGTAGGTTTTCTGTTTTCGGAACATACAAACGATTTCCTTTTGTCCACAAAAGTCCGTCTTCAAACCAGAAACGACGAGCCTTGCCCTCACTGACTAACTTCAGAAGTGCTCTAGAGACATGGTCCTTTTCCAAGTTGTTACGGATGAGTTCTCTGATGGGTGTAGAGAATGTGCTGAAAGACATATTGGTTAACGCCTTTAAGTGAATGAGTTCAGACTTTCGACTCAAAGCGTCAGCCACCTGATTCAAGCATCCTGCTTTATGCTCAAAATGGAAGTCGAACTCGGCTAAAAACTCCTGCCATCGAGCTTGTTTCGAAGTAAGCTTTGGTTGAGTGAGGAAATAACTGACTGCAGAGTTGTCCGTTTTCACCACAAATCTCGACCCAAGGAGGTAATGTCTCCACACCCGCAGACAATGTATCACCGCCAATAGCTCTTTTTCCTGTGCTGTATATCGTCGCTCCGCTTCGGAAAGCTTACGACTCTCATAAGCAATAGGATGGCCTTCCTGTAGCAACACCCCTCCAAGTGCAAAGTCGGAAGCATCTGTCTGAACTTCGAAGGGTTTGGCAATATCTGGAAGGATGAGTACTGGGTCCTCTACCATCGCTTCTTTTAAGCTCTCAAAGGCTTCTCTGCACGCATCGGTCCATCTCCATGTCACTTCCTTCTTCAATAGTTCTGTTAGGGGTATTGCCTTCTTGGAGTATCCCCTTACGAATCTCCTATAGTAGTTGGTAAGCCCAAGGAATGACCGCAATTCTCTGACATTGGTTGGGGTGCTCCACTCCGAATTGCTCGTACTTTCTCCATGTCCATGCGGATATGACCCTGCTCTATAATGTGGCCGAGGAATCTGATGCGTTCTTGGGCGAATGCGCATTTTTCCTTCTTCACAAATAGTCTATTATCCTTCAATTTCTGGAATACCATGGCAAGATGTCTTTTGTGTTCCTCCAAGGTGGTACTATAGACTACAATGTCATCCAGGTAAACCACCACAAATTTGTCGAGGTATTCGTGGAAAACTTCATTCATCAATGTGCAAAATGTGCAGGGGCATTAGTCAGCCCAAACGGCATCACCAAGAACTCAAATGCTCCATATCGAGTAACACAAGTCGTCTTCGGTTCATCCCCTTCGGCTATTCTCACTTGATAATATCCTGAACGCAAGTCTAGCTTCGTAAAATACTTGCCCCACTCAACTGGTCGAACAAATCTGCTATAAGGGGAATGGGGTAGGAGTTTCGCACTGTCAACTTGTTCAGAGCCCTATAGTCGATACACAACCTCAAACTTCCATCCTGTTTCTTCTGAAATAAGACGGGGGCTCCAAATGGGGCCTTCGAAGGTCTGATGAAGCCTGCCTGCAACAGTTCATCTAGTTGCTTGCGAAGTTCTGCCAATTCTGGTGGAGCCATTCGATAAGGTGCTCTTGCCGGGGGTTTTGCTGAATGAACTAATTCAATTCGGTGATCGATGGACCTCCTCGGAGGTAAGGCCCTGGGAAGCTGGTCAGGCATCACTTCTGGAAATTCTTCTAACACCTTGTTGATCTCAGGTGCAGGGGTTTCTTCTCTCCCTTCTCCAATTAGCGTAGGAATGGCAATGAATGTCGGTTCCCGTCTCCTGATCCCCTTCTTAAACTGGATTGCAGATAGAAATTTCCCTTCCGGGGGAGGTTTTACCTTTGCTGGTACTACGGCAGGTTTTTCCCCCATGATCAATAAGCTCCCTGCAGCTGGGACAGGGATGGCCCCCTTATCGAGCAGGAATTCCATTCCTAGAACAATATCGAAGTCATCCATTTGGACCGCTACAAGGTCAGTTTGACCTTCCCACGTGCCGATCTTCACTCTTACTTGTCTCGCTAACCCACTCGTGGGTAGCGCTTGTGAATTGACAGCTTTCATACGGCCCGCGTCCCGCTCTAACTTGAGCCCCAGACGCTTCGCTTCGGCGGTAGAAACAAAGTTATGGGTGGCCCCCGTGTCCACCATAACACTTTTTGCCGCAACCCCATTAATCAACGCATCAACAAACATAAGGCCTTTTCTCGAGACCTTCTGAGTTTCTGTCTGTTTGTTTAGGGCATTAAGCATCCTCAATGCCACCATTCGGCCAGATTCTTCCTTTTCCGGGGTCTTTTCAGCCGTACGTCGTCGTTCTTCCTCTTCTTCTTGTGCTAATAGGGCTGTCATTCTGGATTTCTTTGGGCACTCCATAGCTCGATGTGGCCCATCACAAATCCAGCAACTTAAGGGCTTCTTCCCATTTGGAGGACCATTCTGAGGTGCCGGCCATTTAAAGTTTGAGGAGCTTGACTCCACTCTCCTGTCCGCTCCCCCACTTCTTTCATTACTCCAATTTCTGGGCTTCTTATTCCCACTGTCATTATTAGTAG
The DNA here is from genome assembly GCA_019454045.1 of Zanthoxylum bungeanum. NCBI lineage: Eukaryota > Viridiplantae > Streptophyta > Magnoliopsida > Sapindales > Rutaceae > Zanthoxylum > Zanthoxylum bungeanum. The sequence goes on along the minus strand of SKCR01055251.1, from coordinate 56,146 downwards.
GCGCCGGTGGAGGTCTCTTTGATGGAGGTACCTCAAGGGAGTAATCAGTTAGTTGCTCCGCAGCAGCTTGTGCGGAGGGCAAGTCTTTCACCCGTTGCCTCTGTAACTCTGTTCTGGCCCAAGGCTTCAATCCTTCGATAAAATAGAAGAGTTTGTCTTGCTCGGACATGTCTCGAATATCCAGCATCAATCCGGAGAACTTCCTTACATATTCCCGGATGGAGCCTGTATGCCTTAGTTCCCGTAGTTGTCGCCGAGCCATGTAAGCCACATTTCCTGGCAGGAATTGGGTCTTTAGCTCACGCTTAAATCCTCCCAATTGTTAACGACGCATCGACCTTCTTGGATTTCTATGTGTTTTGCCCTCCACCAAGACTTCGCATCTCCAGACAAGTACATCAAGGTTATTGAGACCTTGTCCCCTTCCTCTTCTATTCGTGAAGCTGTGAAGTACTGCTCCATGTCAAAGAGGAAGTTCTCGAGGGCTTGTGCGTCTCTAACACCATCATATACTCTAGGTTCTGGGATTTTAGACCTCTTCTGCTCCGAGTTCTGAGTAGTCGTGGGCAAGTTAGAGACAGCAAGGGCGGTGAGGTTCACCCTTACGCTTAACTCGGCCAATTGCTCTTTCAAGGAGCTCACGGCATCTTGCCAATTATTGGCATCTCCCCCTTCTCGTGTGGCACTGGTGCTAGCACTCGTTGCTTGAGTCTCTAGGGCACTTACCCTGGTTGTTAGGGCCTCCAGTACCTTGATAGTTTGCCTGAGATTTTCGACATCAGAGGTCTTGTTTGTGAGTGTTGTGATGTAGCCATCAATATCCACTAGTTTTTTCTCGACAGCATCCAAGCGCGTTTTTGAGGACGACCTCGTAGCCATTTTATCAAACAACCTTGAACCACGCTCTGATACCAACTGTCACGGGCCAAACTTTGGTGTCACCAAGTTGGGTCCGTGCGGCACTTGTTAGCGTTGCGCCTAACAAGTCAGCCTAGAATCGACCCTGCAAGGTCGCACCCATGGTTAGCCATTTATAGAATGGAACATTATTAGGCAACAAAGTAAAGCATACATCCATAAGCATACATCCACAAGGCATAAGATAATGAAACACATTCAAGCAACACATTCGGACATAGCAATTGGAAATCAAAAGGAAGCATGTTTCATTAAGCAAGCAACTAAGGGCGAGGGAGTACACAGCTAAAGCCCCTAGTATGCTGGTGGCCAAGGCCCTTCTAAGGTGCCCGGGTCACCCCCCTAAAGAGGTTTTAAAGACATTGCACAAGTGACACTAGGAAACACACATGATGTTTGAGTTGTCACCCCCCCTAAAATAGAAAAATAAAATAAAATAAGAAAATACAAAAGTGCACCCTAGCACCACACGCAAGCGGCCATGGGCAAGACATGCGCCCTGGACAAGCTTGGAGTGTAGGTGCGTTACACCTGGCATACCCAAATTATCAGGAATAAGAAAACCTTGTTCTTCCCTGTTCATATCCTATATGACATCTGTCAAAAAGATTTATATGGAACCTTATTCTAAATAAGTTTTGCACTGTTAATACATATCCTATTGAAGGAAACAATAGCTCAAAGCGACTCGTGATAAACCTTATCATGTCCAACAAAATTCGGTTTTTAGTTCGGACACACCGTCAAACTGACGTGTCACGAGAGGAGCTCATATGAAAGAATACTGTACTCTTTCATTTATGTATGAAACTTAATGCTTAAGTATTTTCATTACGGTCTTACCGCGATGGTATAATACTATAGCCGATCTGTTTATCTACTTCGTGTCGAAACTCTAAAAGTTTCCGAATTGTGTTCTTCAAATGAAACACATAACCATAACGTGATGCCACATCCGTTAAGGTCACGAAATATTCATGTTCACATCTAGCCTAGCTAGATATGGGCCCACTTATTTCACCATGAATAGGGCTAACAGATCGGTGACCCTTATACTATTACCAAGTAAATAGTATTTTAGGTACTTTACCTAATAAACTAGATTTGCAGACCTTATTTGAATAGTCAAATCAGTCCTAGTACCCACTCTTCAAAAGTGTGGATATACGAGTCTCGTTTAATTGTGTCCTAGACAACAATGCCATAAATAAGTCTCTATTGATCAAATCAATTTGAGCTATTTATTTGTCATTTATATGTTTGAGATTTTATTATATTCAAAATATAAATTCTGTTATTTACATCTAATGTATTTATCTCAGTATCATCTTTATATAATAAAACACTTTAGTGTTCTACAATATAAAGGTTTATCCGCAACGGATTAAACACTGATATAGAGATAATGTCTCCAGTCAAACTAGTTACATTATAACAGTTCCTAATTTAAGTACATACCCAAAGGGTAGTTCCTAAACTTAGGTATCTACGGTCGAAACAGCGACTTTCGTCCTGTTTCCGATTTGCAGAGAAATCTCGGCTTGAAGTCAGTATCCAGCTCATAGCGGATTCTGAACATCAATACATATATTTTATGTACCACACTAAGTATTTAAAATCTAATTTCAATACCAGAAGTGAACATAACTTTGACAAATATTTTTAAAGTTAGAGCCTCGCCCTTTCTTTAATTCCTTCGTGTCTTCCATATCCAAATGGTAGTCACTTTGGGATATGTCAATTATCTTTTCAATATTACACAAACCTTTGGCCAAGCCTTGGGTTTCGGAATATCGAAACGATGTGCACCTTGTGCAACTCGCCCAATTGCAAACTTTGACTTCTCTCCACTAGAATAGTCAAATCAATTCTCTAAGAATTATTAATTGTATTTTAATACTTTTGAATCTAAAATAGATTTATGATAAGTATATTAATTAAGCACTAAAGTCATCATCACATAAATCTTCCAAAGATTTTATGTTCAACTTATTTGCTTAATTATGGGTCTAGTCATAATAAATTATTTTATCAAATAAATTAACCTATTATTTATTCCCAATATGAAAATTAAATCATTTAAAACATTTAACCCAAGGATTATATATTTTAAATATTCAACCTTTCAATTCTTTCTTGATTTCAATAGTCCAACTATTTAATCAATTTAATAAGGTACTATTTATTATAATGATTACAATAATCCAATTATTTAATCAACTATAATTTTAATATTGATTACTATAATCCAATTATAAAATCAACTATCATTTAATTCAATTATATTGATTACTATAATCCAATTATAAAATCAACTATAATTTTGAATGAGTTTGTATATAGTCCAACTATATGATTAAAAATACTATTTATTTATCAACTATAATTTAATATTGATTACTATAATCTAATTATAAAATCAATTATTATTTTAATTCAATTATATTGATTACTATAATCCAATTATAAAATCAACTATATATTGAATGAGTTTGTATATAGTCCAACTATATATATTTTTAAAACAACATAAAATATTAGTCCAACTAATACTTTGGATTAATATGACGAGTAAAATATAGATGAGCGTGTTTAGCGAGTATTTGAACGATTGTTGCAAATTCAATACTTACCTCCCACTATTTTTCGTCGAGCCTCTAACCCTCTGTGGAGTACTCGGGAAACCGTGTTTCCTAGTGGGCTAGGATCCTATTAAATAACATACAACCTTGACTTTGGCCAACAAGCTGTATGCTATTTAACTAGGTAGATCTCACAGATCAATTGGATCCAATCCAATTCCTAGATCCGGTTAGGTGGACATCCAAGTCCTAAACATATTACTTATGCCAATGTATCTAATACATTTTCCTAACCTTATCCTCCGAATCATCTAGGCCTTGGCTTTGGCACAACAAACCTAATGATTCCAGTTAAGCGGGACCCATTGACAAGGAAAGTTTCGTAATCAATGTCGTTGGACAAGAAGTGATCTTGACTTTGGCCAACAAATCACAACTTGGACAAGACACCGATGTGGAACAAAACCCTCATGATTCAAATACATCCATAATTGACAAGGTCTTGACTTTGGCCAACAAACCAATGCCAATCGGATCTTGAACAAGAATCATTCAATGGAAGGATAATCGCTTAATATAGAACGAGGGTTTTTCGCGTGCAAATTGGCTACCAATTAATTATCTTTGTTAAGGTCTCATCATCATACACCCTTAAACATGCATTCTAAATATATAATAAAGCGAGTATGAAAATAAATAATAATGATATGCGGATGGATACTTTTCACATTGATCCTAGATCAAATCTCTCCCTTCTCACTCAAGCTAGCACTAGTATTACTTCTACCCGTTACACTACACTTCTAAAGAAACCTCATATACATAGAGGGGAATAGGTGAGAAGAGAATACAATAGAATAGAGGTGATAAGGCTGGACACGCAGGTCCAATTTAATAAATCGAATTTATTACAACAATTTCTAAAATTGCCCACCCGACTAATATCCATCCTATATACATTATTCATACAACACAACCACGTATTCACACATATAAGCATGCTATCAATCAATCTAATCAAATAATTAATCTGATAATTAAGTGATCATCCAATGTTCAAACAACGATTTGATTTTGTTCGAGTCAAACTCGTTTTTGCGAATAAGTACTTAAAGTACGAATTCATGAATTAAATTAAACTACATCATTAAATCTAATTTAATATGTATTTAATACTAATTCAATATTCAATTCCAAATTAAATATTACACTTTTATTTAATAAACCTTTTACGATTTAAATTCCAAATTTAATCGTAACGCGTCTCAAAGACCGATTAACGTCCAACGTTAATTCAATTAAAGTCCAATGGGCTTTTAATTGATTTCTTAAGGCTTGGACTTTTGGTCAACTCGGGTCAAACCGATAACCAAAGTCCAATCCGGGATTTACCCCATAAGCCCATAAATCAATCTTGGCCCATTAGGCCCAATTGAACTTTAAAGGTTCATTAGTTGCATTTGGGCTTTATGGTTAAGGTTTTGGGCCCAATTGGATCCAATCCATTTGGCCTAAATCCAACTTGATAAAATCAAGCCCAATAGGCCCAAATACAACATTAAAGTCCAATTTCCAAAATTAGGCCCAATTAATTAAATATACAAAATCCAATTTCATATTCAATTAAACTAAAGTGTATTACATGATTAATAAACTAAATCAATATTTCTAAAACACTAAATTAGTCCAATTAATCATACTCAATTCATTATTACATGTCCAACATACAAATTGAAAAATCAAACCCATTTACATGCTACAAAGCTCTCGGCCAAGGAGGATTTTTGTGTCCGATTTGGTTTCAATCCAACCGAACCCACAATCGACATTAAATCACCATCCAATTTGATTACATATACATCCAATGTTATAAAATCAAAAAATACCAAGACATTAAAGGGCATACAACAATTCGGCCAACATGAGAATTTTGGGGATTTATGTTCAATTCAAAGTACAATCCAATTGACCATAAATAACATCATCCTACACGATTCTAACTCATCAAATGAACCAAAACCAAAAATTCCAAGAATCCAAAATCATCCACACATTCGGCCAAGTGAAGCAAATTGGGGATATTTGTTCAATTCAAAATTCAATCTAATTAACTTCAAATTAACATCACCCAACATCATTAAAACTCATCCAATGAACCAAAATGAAAAAAATTCCAAATTTCCAAACATGCTTCAACATTCGGCCAAGGTAAGTATTTGGGGATTTTTATCCAATTCAAAATTAAATCCAATTCAATCTCAAATCAACATCATCCTACATCATTATAACTCATCCAATGAATTAAAATGAAAAAATCCAAGATTAACAAAATACATACACATTCGGCCAACACTTCAAATTTGGGCAAAATTGATCCAATCACATTTTGTTGAAATTGATCATATCAATCTTCAATATAACATATATTAAGCATGCTTAAACATCCAATTTTATAAAATCATGCTCAAATCCAAAATATCCAATTTTAAGCCCTACATTTTTCATGCTTGAACCTATAGCTCTTGATGCCATTGTTGGTTTTAATCTAGGTCCCAAGATCAAACAAGACATGAAAAACATGCGTGAATACACCAACGAAGATAGTGGAATACTTACATTGGTTGGTTGAGTCGATTTGAAGACAAATGAACCCAAAAAACGCACTGCCATGTAAGCCTACTGCATGCAGTCCACTGCCTCCAAAAACAGAATTTTGAGATGAGAAACGCAGCTCCTAGCTTCGTTGGATGGATCCCGGCTCATGGTCGAACCTCCCTACCACCTTCGCAAGACTTGTAAGTGTGCTAGCACTTGAATTTTCACCATGAAAATCCACTCTTGCTTCCCTATTGTTCACGCCCAAACTGGTTCAAAACCAGTGAAGAATAGCCACTGTTTTGGCGTGAGAGAGATGAGAGAGTTAGAGAGAAAAATGTGTTAACTTTTCTTTCATTTTTGTTTTCCAAAAACGTAAGTGAGAAAGAGAGAAGCAATGATGTATTTCATTAACCAAAAATGAATTTTTAGATAAAAAACTCTTCAAAAATCGTGAAAAGCATTTCCCTCCAAAAATTCATCATCATCACACATTGAGAATAGAGACAATGTATCATCCCATAAAGGTGATTAGATACATCCATCATCTATTCGTGTCAAGTGATGAGATATCGCGATGTGATTTGCGGATACCATTCGTTTCAAAATACGAATGTGTCCGCAAACACTTTCGGGCTCGGTATCGCTAATTCCGAATTAACGCATTTCCGTCGCGACGAGCATTAATTAATTTCGCCTAGCGAAATTACTATTCAGATCGCTAACGAATTAATTCTAAATTAATTCGTTTGCCCGAATTAAAATCTAATTTTAATTCCGCGTCGAAATCTAATTTCGTTTAATATATCGAATATATTAATTTACCGATTAATTCCAATTAATCGTTATCTCTCTTTAGACGATATTTTATCCTAGATAAAATATCTCCGTAATTAATCTTAGATTAATTTTCTCTCTCTTCTATATAATCCCAGATTATTCAAGAGTGCAAGTTGTGCGTCATCGGTGGATTATCGGGAAGCGACCCATGAGATCCCCGGATAAGTTGACAGTAAATACGGTCGTCGGAGTATCCGAATCACGTACGTACCAAGTACTACGTTCTACCGATTTACGAGACAAGGTCGACTCCTAGCAAAGCACCAAGTCTACCAAGTTCTCCGGACATATCCATTAAAGAATATCAAAGATCTGTATCAAGCGTAGTATACAATTGTATTGTGCATATCGGTCCAGTATCGGATAATCACGTGCTAGGGCTGGGGCTGGATAAGTGTCTTCCCCGTCCGAAGCACATATCGGATGTCTGGTAACATAGTCTCTATAATCGGATATACATGACCTGGTCACAATATCCCGATTGGTTGTGCGACACTCAAGAGCACTAGTACCGTATCCTGCGTGACATCAACTCCAATATGACTGAAGTGACACTTCCGTCTTGACATCACACCCAATACTCTACGACTCTCTGATAAACCCAGAAGTGGTGTACTCAGAACCTGTTAAAAGTCCCCTACCACCAAAACCAAAGTTTATCGATTATCGTAAGTATTAGCGATGCAAGTCTCAAGTTAAGAGTATACACACCTACCTTGATTTCGGCCTCCCATAGACACATAGACAGAATACCAATGGGATTCCGAGGGGTCTATCCAGAGCGAAGCTGTTTCCCGTACCATCGGTGAAACACGACCTCCTATCGCACTTGCATAAGTATCCAACACTTATATATATGAGAACTATGCCGTTGTGCCCTCACAACGCACACAAGTCCAATACTAGCCTATTCCGCATTATCGATGTCCAGTCTCGATAATACTACGACTAGGGATATTTAATGATTAATCCTTCGTGGACTGATACTGTCTCATATCATCTCAGTCCAGGAACTAATCATATGGACCTCTCTTCATTTATATATATATGGTGATCTAATCACAAATGATGAGAGTGCAATTTCCTTGTCACATAGTTAATTTGCTACAACAACACAATGATCTGTGCAAATAGTGACGCTATGGGTCATTTTGTCCAACAGCTCCAAGATTGGGAATGGATTCCATGCTCAAGGGTTTGTTTCCCTATCACCTTGGATGACTATTTATGTGCTAGCATTGGAAAGATTTGCCATAAATCTTCCTTGTTTCTTCTTCTATGTCTCGGCCAAGCAAGAAAATGAGAAGAAAATTGGCTTCAAAAGCCGAGAGGGAGAGGAGGGAAAAAGGGTTCCCAAGACCGTGAGTGTTGCAAAAGGAGAGAAAGGAATTTTTGTTGTGTATTTGGTTATTTAATTTCCAAAATTCAAATACCAAAACAATTACCATTTTTCCAAAAAGGTACAAGACTTTTAAAGACTTCTAACCACCACCATCAATCACTCAAAGTGACTAGTTGTCAATCACTCAAAGTGACAAGAAATCCATCACTTGAATGACTAATGATGTGACACTTGATGTGACTTGTGGGCCGCACTTGAATTCGAAATGCGAGTGGGCCCGCAAACACTCCCGGGCTGGTGTTCGCTAATTCTGAATTAACGAATTTTCCGTTGCGACGTAATTAAATCAAATTTAATTAAATAATTATGCCTAGCAAAATTACTATTCACGTCGCTAACGAATTAATTCTAAATTAACTCTTCGCCCGAATTAAAATCTAATTTTAATTCCGCGTCGAAATCCATTTCGTATAATATATCAAATATATTATTTTATTGATTAATTCCAAATTAATCGTTCTCTCTCTTTAAATAATATTTTATCCCAGATAAAATATCTCCGTAATTAATCCCAGATTAATTTTCTCTCTCTTATAATTAATCTCAGATTAATAAAGTGCGAGTCATACGTCATCGGTGAATCTTCGGGAAGCGACCCATGAGATCCCCGTATATGTTGGCAGTAAATCAGGTCGTCGGACTATCCAAACACGTACGTACCTAGTACTACGTTTTTACCGATTTACAAAACATGGTTGGCTTCTAGCAAAGCACCGTGCCTACCCAATTCTCCAAAAATATTCTAAAAGGAATATATGATCTTTATCAGGCGTAGTATATGTAGTATTGCGTATTACGATTCAGTATCGGATGTCACATGCAACCGATGACTGCAGTACATAAGAGCACCAGTTCCGTATCCTACGTAATCATCATATCCACTATGACTGGAGTGATACTTCCGTCTTGACATCACACCCAATACACTAATATTCTCAATATACCCAGAAGAGGCGTACACAGAACCTGTTAAAGCCCTGGATGACCAAAACCAAAGTATATTGATTGTCGCAAGTATTAGCGGTGCAAGTCTCAGGTTAAGACCAAATACACCTACCCTGATTCGGACTTCCAAAGACACATAGTCATACTACCAATGGAATTCCGAGGGGTCTATCCAGAACGAAGCTGTTTCCGTACCATCGGTAAACACAACCTCCAATTACACTTGCATGAGTATCCTATACCCAAATATATGAGAACTATGTCGTTATGCTCCCACAACGTGCACAAGTGTAATACTAGTCTATTCCGCATTATCGATGTCCAATCTCGATAATACAACGACTAGAGATATTTAATGATTAAAATTTCATGGATTGATACTGTCTCATATCATCTCAATCTGGAACTAATCATATGGACCTTTTATCATTTATATATCTGGGTAATCTAATTACAAATGATAAAAGGGCAATTTCCTTTGTCACATAGTTAATTTGTACAACAACACCATGATCTGTACATATAGTGATGCTGTGGGTAATAATTGTCCAACAATTGTTGTAAGCCCTCACGAGACTATAACTCGTCCACTAGGGACACCTATGGGTTTAAAGGCTTGTTGCATATGCTAAATGCAACCGTGATCCCTACGAAAGTGGCTTAGTTTAATTTTAATTGTTTATTTTATTTTATTTTATTGTTTTGTTCGAGGACTAGCAAAATGTTAGGTTTGGGGGTGTGATGAGCGGAAAATATATCAATATTTACCGCCCTGTTACTTAATATTTTGTTTAGTTTCTCGAGTTTGATGAACGTTTTGATGTGTTTTAGTTTATTTTGCAGATAAAATAATATTGGGACATAATGAAATCATTTAGGACGAAATGTGGGTCAAATAAGGGCAAAAATTGGACTTGACATATTAATTTTGGAGATTGGAAACTTGAAATGGCGTTTTAACGAAGTGCAGTTTTGGAAATTCCAGTTTTGCGCATCTGTCGTATATTGGGCATAACCTTACTTTAACGAAGTGCAGTTTTGGAAATTCCAGTTTTGCGCATCTGTCGTATATTGGGCATAACCTTTTACTCCGATATCGGATTGAGCTGATTCAAGTTCGAGATTAAAGAAGACGCAAAGATCTACAACTTTGAAGGACAAAATAATTTCGAATTCGGAAGATTGAATGCCCGAAATGGATGAACCATCCAGAAGTGTGTTGTGTGTAATTATTAAAGTCATTTTCAATCATTTTCAAAGTAATAAATAAATTAATAAAAATTATCAAATCACCACAAAAAATGATAAGCAATTAGTGGATCAATTAATAATGGATTTGGTGGAGCAATTAGTGGAGCAATTCATAATGGATTTGGTGGATGATTTGATGGAGGCAAAATTTTGCCTATAAATACCAAGCCATTTCATTTGTAAATTCATACTTTCTTCTAAGAATTCCTTAAGAATACTAAGAAGATTGTATCTTGTTTGTTTATTTACAGCTTTCAGTAATTAATTTCCGCTTTCGCACTTTCTTTTCTGTACTTTTCAGTTTTTACTTTCCGTAATTTACTTTTACGCACAGTACTTTTCTTTCTTTAATTTTCAGTTTTTACTTTTCAGTAATGAGGAGGTAACTCCCATTTGCTGAGGTAAAAGGTAAAACTTTATTACTAATACTTAGATTAATCTCCCTTAATTATAATATATAAACTAGTTAAAACCTGACTTAACAATGATACCGCTATATTGGTCGGTTTGTAATTATTTAAATTGGTTTTAACCTGACTAAACTGGATACCGCTTGATTGGTCGGTTGGTAATTAATTATTAATTTGACTTAATCTGGATATAGCCTATATGGCTGGTTGGTAATTATCATGCAAAATTAATATGTTATATTAAGGGAGATATCTAAAATAGAAGTAATAAAAGTGGATCATTTTACCTCAGCATTTTCTTTTATTGTACTTTTACTTTATTTACTTTTCAGCAATTTACTTTCAGCATTTACTTTTCAGCAATTTACTTTTCAGCAATTTACTTTCAGCATTTACTTTTCAGTAATTTACTTTCAGCATTTACTTTTCAGCATTTAATTTTCAGTATTTTATTTCAGCATTTACTTTCCGTCATTTACTTTTCAGCATTTACTTTATGTCTTTTATTTTATTTAAGTTTTTACTAGCCCTAGTTATGTGTCGTAACTAAGTTAGTTATCTGGGGTTGCGATGAATTCTAATATCACCGGTTTATAAGGGGTTATTTTATAGTTTGGGTAATTTAAAGGTTTACTTATTAAGTCTTAAGCTTAATGCGTCTTGTTAATTGACCACTAATAAGATTGATCTGGTAAATCTAAAATAAACTTGACAAAGGAATTTTAGGTTTCAGCCTTAGACTTAATAGCCCACGATCTTCTTTGAGGATAAATAACCCTTTAATAGATTTCCTTACATGATAGACATATACCTGTCGGGTGGGGGTAGCCATAATTGGAACTTAAACTTAATGAATCCAGGTAATTTGGTTGACATAGACATATGGTTCAATTGGGTTATATTAGGTATTTGCGTCTGACCATCGACAGAGGCTTTCGCATAATTTAGTGTTCCAGGTTAGTAAACCGATATATTACACAAAAATGAAATAACCACTTCATCTTTAAAATGATATTGGAAGATTCACAACCCTAGATAGTTTTATAATATTGAATTTTCTTAAACCTACTTCGCGCAATTTTATTTACTTGTTTTTAAATTCAAAATCATCACCATTTCAAATCAATCATTCAACCTGTTAGATACTAGTAATCATTTGACCTCATAAAATAATAGATTAGGTATTAAGTCCTTGTGGGATCGATACTTTTTATACTACTTGAACGATACGTGCGCTGGCCTTATACGCGTGTGATTACGCACCGGTCAGCAGACACAATTCCAGCCCCAGGCCTAGCATGTGACATCTGATACTGGATCGTAATACATAATACATTGTATACTATGCCTGATATAAATTATATATTCTTTGTTGAATATTTCTGGAGAATTGGGTAGGTACGATCCTTTGCTAGAAACCAACCATGTCTTGTAAATCGGTAAGAACGTGGTACGGGGTACGCACGTGTTCGGATAGTCCGACAACTGGATTTACTGCCAACATATCCAGGGATCTCTTGGGTCACTTCCCAAAGATTCACCGATGACATTTGACTCGAACAGAATTAATCTAGGATTAACTAAGAGAGAGAAAATTAATATGGGATTAATTACGGCAAGATTTTATCTGGGATAAAATCCGATTAAAAGAGAGAACACGATTAATTTGAAATTAATCGATTAAATAATATATTGGATATATTAATTGAAATTAGATTTCAAAGCGGAATTAAAATTGGATTTTAATTCGGGGGTGAACGAATTAATTTGGAATTATTTCACGAGCGACTTTCGTAATAATTTTGTGAGGCATTATTATTTAATTAAATTGGATTTAATTATGTCACGACAGAAAATTCATTTAATCGGATTAAGCGAACTCGAGCCCGAAGTGTATGGAGCAAGCCACTTGAATTTTGAATTAACATGAGTCCCACCAACTTACATCACTTGTCTATCAAGTGTCAACTTGAGTGATGGAAGTGGTTGGAGGCATTAAATGCCATTTTCCATCCAAAACTCTTTGCTTTTGCTTTTGGTAAAGTATATACCAATTTTGGAGTTTGACTTTCATAAGTGGTAATGTTTAGAAAACAAAAATATCAAAAAACAAAATTTCTCTCTTCCTCTCTTGCATTGCCGTAAGCCTAGGGTTCATTTCTCTTTGATTTTTCTTCAAAATCAAATAATGCTAGCACTTCAAGAGTTGATTAAGGTGATAGGGAAACTCACTCTTGGAATTAAAGATTCAACACAAAGCTTGGAGCTTTCGAAACAAATGATTTTTGAAATCTCAACATCCGATCTTTGTAAGTACTTCGGCAACTCCCTTGATTTTATTCACATTTAATCATGACTTAGAGATCCTTGGCATGTTCTAGGAACACAAATAGTTTGTTGGCATGGTGTCAGAGTTTCTTCCCCATGGCCAAATGTTGAGTGGCACAAGGAGGGTACATACCCTTGTAGCCAAGTGTTAATTCTGGCTCGGGGCCGGCTTACATCCCACCGAGGCCTATGTGATGTTTGTTGGCATGAGGTCGGAGATACTGTTGGGATTTATGTCCTAGAGCTTCATGTATTGTAAACGGAATTGATTATTGTAATAATAATAAATGCATTATTCATTTTATCAAAGTTATTTGATTTATATCGTATATTGTCCAATTGTCTTGTATACCTTGATTACTATTGTACCTTCAGACTCAGTGTATGTTTGATGCACAAGAGGATTTAACTCTGAAGTTAGTAATCTAAATAGTCCATAGAAAGCAAACAAAGTGGGTACTTTGTTTTTGGTTTATCTATAACTGCGGTTCATTCCATACTTGTATGATGAATTTGATCCGGGATCGTCCATGTAGTGACATGGGAATGGAGGCACCTTGTATGATGAGATCATATAGGACTGGACTCAGATAAATACAAATTTCTTTTAATATTCGTTAACCGAAGAAATTCATTTTATCTAATAGATGGTCATATATGGATTCGATCTTAATCCTGAGTGTACTACAAACTCCTGCATGATAGGCTATGTCCTTTGTATTTTGGGGATATGGTTTGGTGTGTAGCTGGGAAAGTTTTACATAGATATGTAATTCACTCATTCTTACGAGAAGCAGAAGAGTATCTCTTTTAAGAGTTGATTCGAGACTTGAACAATTTGAGCGCTCAACTTTTCTATTACGAATAAAAAGTTGTATATTCATAATTGTTATGAATTAATTGTTCATTATAGAATCAATGGTGCTTAAGAGACAAAATATTTAGAGCGGTTTAACAGACTTTTGACCCGGCTCTATTTATGAGATATTTGTGTAGGGCTATATCCATATGTAATGACTATATTGATAGACACCGAAGTTGTTCGATTTTATTTTATCCATCTACGGTAACAAGAGTTTAACTTCGAGTTTTTAGTGGAATAACGCGGAGTTAATAATTCGTAATATTTGATTAAAGAGTTTACTTAATATTTCAGAATTATTGGAGCTCGGAACCGTAGGTCCATTTGGTCCCCGTGCTAGCTCGATTAACTGTAGAAAACCTAATATAATTAGATTGTTTAATTATATGCTCACATTATATTTATATATTATTAATAAGATTAATAATATTTATTGTCACAAATGAAAACTATGTTAAATTAGTTTAACTTAATGTTTTCGAATTCTTGATTATGAGATAATCAAATCTTGATTATGAGATAATCTAGTAATAATTATGAGATAATTACTACAACATAATTGAAGGTAATTTAATCATTATTAAAAAAAGGATTTTTATTTACCTTGGAGACAAAGCCATATGAGTTGCCATGCTCTCCAATTTATTATTTCTATTAGGTGGCTTGTATACACCTAATAAGTTTGTCATTAGCTAATCAATTCTTATGCTTTAGTATGGCCTCCACATTTATGTGTTTTCCATTGAAAGAAAGCGTTAGATGCTTAATGACAAAGTCTTTGTCTTTAACTTATCATTTCTTATGCTTTTGTATGGCATTCACATTTTTGTGTTGGCCATTGCAAGAAAGGATTAGATGCCTAATGACAAGGTTAGTTGGCTTGTGTAAGAGAATATAATCTCTACAATTTCTCTCACTTCTTAAAGTTAAAATTTTACATCCATTCACACAAAGGAAATTGAGAGAAAATAGAGAGACTTCAAGCATTCACAAGTGTTGCGAGAGTGTTTGAAATTCCAAAAGCCAAACACCATTGTGACATCTTAATTCTCTAAATAGTTTAGAGGTTTGATCTTTGTGAGTGAAGCCCACACTCCAGTTTGTTGATTTCGAGTCATAGTTCAGAAGATTGAGTGGTTGATCCAAGCGTTGGACACCAAAGGATTGATTTCGGCTACTACAACAAAGGGAAAAAGGTAAAGAAAAATTTAAAGATCCATACCGGAGCCGGTGCCACCACAAGCAACTTCCGCCGCGCTAAGGAAAGTCTTTTCCAACAGTTTCTCCCCCATGGCCAAATGTTGAGTGGCATAAGAAGGGAACATACCATTATGGCCAAGTGTTTATTATGGCTTGGGGTCGGGTTACGTCCCACCAAGGCCTATGTGATGTTTGTTGGCATGAGGTCAGAGTCTCTCTCGCACGGCCAAATGTTGAGTGACATAAGGAATGAATGTTCCCTTGGGGCCAAACGTATATTATGGATCGGGACGGGTTGGGTCCCACCAAAGCCCTATTGTGTTTGTTGGCTTGGTCAAGTGGTAAAGACCGAGCGTACATGAAAATATAAAAATTTGACAAAGTATTGAAGAAAATAAGACAACCCTCGGATCAACCACAAGGAAGAAAATATAAAATAACTATATAGGAGGAACTAATACGATAGAGATTGTAGAGTCTGATTTCACCTAGCTATCTCCTATGTATTTGCCCTGCCAATTAATCATTGTTCAGTTATATTGTTTATAAATTAAGAATCCTAGCGTATTCACTCCCTCTCTCGAGTAACGGTGAAAATATTATCAACTATAGATTTCGATATCCTTATAAAAATCTAGTAATTAACATCTCATTACGTCTTCTGACTCTATGTTAACGACTTCAAAGGAACTATAGATTCTCTCAAATTTTATAAATCCTAGGTCATATTCTCTAGATCTATTTCAAAATCCCTCGATCTCGAGTGATAGATTCTAAACATTCATCATCTTAATTTGTGGCCAGCAAATAAGAAGCATTAAACTCAAAAGAATATAATTAAACTGAATAAAACTTCATAATAAAATTGACAAACAATACAAGGTTCAAACATCAGTTACATCATTCTCCAGAATTAAGGAGTTAGTTATGACTGAAGATAAAATAATAAAAACATATAATGAATCTAATGGAAATCATTAGAGTTCTAAGAAAGAAACTAGAAGATTTAACTCGAATTGAATCTCTTCCTCTTCGGACGTCACCACATTCGTCTATTCTTGTCGCTCTTCAATCCTCATCCTTGGATCTCTCTAAAATTATGTGTTTTGTGTTTTGTGATGTGTATTAGCCTCCCATTTGAGTCTTGGACGAACTTATCTATTTATAATAAAACATTGGGGTCCTTGTACATGTAAAACCCTTAAATTGGGTGTTTTTGGTCGCTGTAGGGCGCCGGGGCGTCGGAAAGTTAACGTCGCGGTGCCAAACCTCTGGATTTTGTATGTAACACTGGAGGCGCTGCGGCACCAAGAAGTTAGGCGCCGCAGCGCCAATGATTCTCTTCACTGGTTGCGCGTCTTGCGTCTCTGTTGTTCCCGTGTGCTTCCGATGCGTCCGAATGGTCCCAAAAACACGTACAAATGCCCCATGATCCATGTATTAATGCTTCCTACAAATAAAACATAAAAGAACTACAAAATACATTAAATGATACATAATCTAACAAAATAGTAAGCTAAGAATGCATGAATAAGTGGGTATAAACCACACTTATCAAACACCCCCAAACTTAAGATTTTGTTGTTGGATAATTATGACCCATATCGTCACTATTTGTAAAAACATTGTGTTTTTGTACAAATTAATTATGTAGCAAAGGAAATTGCCTTTATCATTTCGTAATTAGATTACTTAAATGTGTGAATGATGAAAGTCCTTATGATTAGTTCCGGATTGAGATGATATGAGACAGTATCAATCCACGACGGTTTAATCATTAAATATCCCTAGTCGTAGTATTATCGAGACTGGACATCAATAATATGGAATAGACTAGTATCGCAATTGTGCGTATTATGGAAGCGTAACATCATAGTTCTCATATATTTAAGTATTGGATACTTATGCAAGTGTGGTATGAGGTTGTGTTTACCGATGGTACGGAAACAGCTTCGCTCTGGATAGACCCCTCGGAATCCCATTGGTAGTATGACTATGTGTCTATAGGAGTCCGCATCAGGGTAGGTGTATTTGGTCTTAACCTGAGACTTTCATCGCTAGTACTTACGACAATCAATACGCTTTGGTTTTGGTCATCCAGGACTTTAATAGGTTCTGTGTACGCCTCTTCTGGGTTTATTGAGAATCGCAGTGTATTGGGTGTGATGTCAAGACAGAAGTATCACTTCAGTCATATGGAGATGATGGTCAGGTAGGGATACATAACCGGATCTCTAAAGGGTTGCAACCATCGGGATAATATGACTAGGTCATGATTATCCGATAATAAAGAGAACTCAAGCCCGAAGTGTATGGAGCAGCCACTTGAATTTTGAATTTTCATGAGTCCCACCAACTTACATCACTTGTCTATCAAGTGTCAACTTGAGTGATGGAAGTGGTTGGAGGCATTAAATGCCATTTTCCCTAAAAAATTCTTTGCTTTTGCTTTTGGTAAAGTATATACCAATTTTGGAGTTGACTTTCATAAGTGGTAATTGTTAGAAAACAAAAATATCAAAAAACAAAATTTCTCTCTTCCTCTCTTGCATTGTCGTAAGCCTAGGGTTCATTTCTCTTTGATTTTTCTTCAAAATAAAACAAAGCTAGCACTTCAAGAGTTGATTAAGGTGATAGGGAAACTCACTCTTGGAATTAAAGATTCAACACAAAGCTTGGAGCTTTCGAAACAAATGATTTTTGAAATCTCAACATCCGATCTTTGTAAGTACTTCGACAACTCGCTTGATTTTATTCACATTTAATCATGACTTAGAGATCATTGGCATGTTCTAGGAACACAAACATTTTGTTGGCATGGTGTCAGAGTTTCTGTTTAATTTTTCTAAGGTCCCAAGATCATATCAAGACATGAAAACATGCGTGGATACACCAATGAAGATAGCAGAATACTTACATTGATCGGTTATGTCGATTTGAAGACGAATCAAGGCCAAAAACGTATTGCCTTGCTCACGCCACTGCAACCAGTCCATGCTCACTGTCTTGGCAGTTTCGGGTCTCAAAACGAAGCTCCAAACTCCATCGGATGAGTCCCGCCTCATGGTCGAACCTCCCTACCACCTTCGCAAGACTCGTAGTGTGCTAGCACTTGCGGTTTTCACCATGAAAACCCAACCCTTGCTTCCCTTTTGTGTCACGTTTTTCTGGTTCAAAACCAGTCCCCATTTCAAGCTTTGGGCGTGAGAGAAGAGAGAAAAATGAGAGAGAAGAAGTTTTGTATATTGTATTAAAATGATTTACCAAAAATCAATTTATATTTATGCCATAATTTTCATTAAATTAATAATAAAATTATGACACATAACATGCAATGGCTTAGAGTGTCAAACACTCAAACTCCATGCAATGACATTGAGTGCAATGTACACAATCTACATGCAATGCATTAGAATGACATGTGTCATGTGGGCCCCACACGTTTCCAAATGAAAGTGGGCCCACGTGCACTCACGCGTTCGGGTTCGATATTTCCGAAATACCGAGCTTACGTCGCGACGTTAATTCAATCGAATTTAAATAAATAATTGCGCCTAGCGAAATTATTATTTACGTCGCTAACGAATTAATTCTAAATTAACTCGTTTGCCCGAATTAAAATCTGATTTTAATTCCGCGTCGAAATCTAATTTCGTCTAATGTATCGAATATATTAATACATCGATTAATCCGAATTAATCGTTCTCTCTCTTTAGACGATATTTTATCCCGGATAAAACATCTCCGTTATTAATCCTAGATTAATTTTCTCTCTCTTCTGTATAATCCCAGATTATTCAAGAGTGCGAGTTGTGCGTCATCGGTGGATTATCGGGAAGCGACCCATGAGATCCCCAGATAATCTGGCAGTAAATACGGTCGTCGGAGTATCCGAATCACGTACGTACCAAGTACTACGTTCTACCGATTTACGAGACAAGGTCGACTCCTAGCAAAGCACCAAGTCTACCTAATTCTCCGGACATATCCATTTAAGAATATTAAGATTTGTATCAAGCGTAGTATACTAATGTATTGTGCATATCGGTCCAGTATCTGATAGTCACGTGCTAGGGCTGGGGCTGGATAAGTGTCTGCCCCGTCCGAAACACATATCGGATATCTGGTAACTAGTCTCTATAATCGGATATTCATGACCTAGTCATAATATCACGATTGGATGCGCATCACTTAAGAGCACTAATACCGTATCCTGCGTGACATCATCTCCAATATGACTGAGTGATACTTCCGTCTCGACATCACACCCAATACACTACGACTCTCTGATAAACCCAGAAGTGGTGTACGCAAAAACGGGTTAAAGCCCTGTACCACCAAGACCAAAGTCTACCGATTATCGCAAGTATTAGCGATGCAAGTCTCAGGTTAAGACTATACACACCTACCTTGATTTCGGCCTCCCATAGACACATAGTCATAATACCAATGGGATTCCGAGGGGTCTATCCAGAGCGAAGCTGTTTCCCGTACCATCGGTGAAACATGACCTCCTATCGCACTTGCACAAGTATCCAATACTTATATATATGAGAACTATGCCGTTGTGCCCTCACAACGCGCACAAGTGCAATACTAGCCTATTCCGCATTATCGATGTCTAGTCTCGATAATACTACAGCTAGGGATATTTAATGATTAATCCTTCGTGGACTGATACTGTCTCATATCATCTCAATCCAGGAACTAATCATAGGGACCTCTCTTCATTTATATATCTAAGGTGATCTAATCACAAATGATGAGAGTGCAATTTCCTTGTTACATAGTTAATTTTGCTACACAACACACAATGTTCTGTGCAAATAGTGACGCTTATGGGTCATATTATCAACAATCTCCCACTTGGCACGTAGCGAGTCACTCAAGTGTCCTACACCCGAACTATGTAAGGTTCGCTCAAATTGCTGAGGAAAGGTTTTCGTCAGCGGATTTGTTTGATTATCGTCTGACGCGATTTATACGATCATCACATCGCCACGATGTATGATCCGAACGAATCAGATGATATAGAAGTATATATCTGGATCGTCGATGAGACCTTTAATTCTTTAGCCTTGTGCTGACGCCTAGCTCAGCTGCTAACAGAACTATATCTAATCTAATTAGATTTATTATCGACCCAAATGGCTTCTATTGCTGCCTCAGCTGCAGCAATAATCCGTATTAGTTGTTTATTCGGCAACAGTTATCTTGCTCGGAAGATTTCCAGCTCACTGTCCCGTTATTCAAACTTTATAGTACTTCAGTATTTAATCGTTTGGAAACTTGCTGCAGTGATCCCAGTCACTTCAAGTTCTCCTTCTCCATAGTAAAAGATAGCATCTTTAGTTCTCAGAGATACTAACAGATGTTCTTAACTTCAATCCAGTGACTATCACTTGGATTGACCCGATTGTGACTCCATATGCTCGAAGCGTATGAGACACCAATACAAGTACATTTTAAATGTACTATTTCCCAGAGAGTGTTAACAAACTCCAAATCTATCCCAGTAGATCTTTATTCCTTGAATAAAGGTTGTTACTCCCCAGAATTCTACGGAGAATTTCTATGAAAGAATATCTATGAAAGCCAAGCTTTCACCAATTGCTATATGGGAATTTAACTGTCAGTACGCCCCACTAACCTCCTTATATACACAAGAATTATTTCGTTTTGAGTCAAATCATAAACCATTATGATTATTTCAAAACGACAGTTCCAAGAACCTTATGCTTGCATCAATCCAAACATGGATCGAATAACCCGCAAACCTGGTTTGTCGGTTATACAAAATCGTCAGGATGTTGTAAACATCCTCCAAAAGGTTTCCTTTTCAGGAAAGCGATTTTGATTTATACTGACATATTTCATAAATGAAATATATAGTTATTTTCAAGCATTTTCAAAATGGATTTACCATGGCAACAGGTAAAAGGTTGAACCGTTATTAACACAATGTTGATAACGATACCTTTCCGTCAAAAGCCTAGCTTTGTACGTTGGTATGTTGCCATCCATGTATGTCTTCCTTGAAGACATTAATGTACCATAGGCACAATGCCTTGTGGTACAACAACTAGTATCCAAAATAGTTGTATACATGGAATCCATTTCGGATTCATGGCACTTTGCCATAACATGGAGTCGATACCTCGTATCACTTCCTCATAACGTAGTCGGATGGTACACCACCATAAGATTGACATCTTTATGAGGTGAGATCAGAAACCCATACCCTAGGTTGTTTTCTGACTCTATCCGATCTACTAAGTTCTTGTGTATTTGAAGATTAATGGTATAGTTTCATCATAGATGAACTATTTGTGTTCCATTAAGGACTTCGTGCCTTGAACAGTATTACTCCGATTTTCATCGAGTATCACTATCCTCCCACTGACCACTGCATATCGGTATTCCTCTCAGGAAAACCGCATGGTGAGCAACAATTACATTGTTCTCATGTGGGATTTATAAGTACTATACTTAAGGTTTCCCTTAGGATAACCTATATTGGCACTTCCCATTTGGGTCCTTAGTTTGGTATCATCCAAACGCTATGCCTCGCATACCCAAATTATCAGGAATGAGAAACCTCGTTTCTTCCCTGTTCATATCCTATATGATATCTGTCAAACATTTATATGGAACCTTATTCTAAATAAGTTTTGCACTGTTAATACATATCCTGTTTGAAGGAAATAGTAGCTCAGAGCGACTCGTGATAAACCTTATCATGTCCAACAAAATTCGGTTTTAGTTCAGACACACCTGTCTAACTGACGTGTCTCGGGAGGAGTCCTCACATGAAGAAACACCGTACTCTTTCATTTATATATGAAACTTACTGCTTAAGTATTTTCCATTTCGGTCTTACCGTGGCGGAATAACACTATAGCCGATCTGTTTGTTTTCTTCGTGTCGAAACTTCAAAAGGTTTCCGATCTGTGTTCTTCAAAAGAAACACATAACCACAACGTGATGCTGCATCCGTTAAGGTCACGAAATATTCATGTTCATATTTAGCCTAGCTAGATATGGGCCCACTAAATTCATCATGAATAGGGCTAACAGATCGGTGGCCCTTTTACTATTACCAAGTAAATAGTATTTTAGGTTTTTAACCTAATAAACTAGATTCGTAGACCTTATTTGAATAGTCAAATCAGTCCTAGTACCCATTCTTAAAAGGTGTGGATATACGAGTCTTCTTTAATTGTGTCCTAGACTACAATGCCACAAATAAGTCTCCATTGATCAAATCAATTTGAGCTATTTATTTGTCATTTTATATGTTTGAGATTTTATTATATTCAAAATATAAGTTTTGTTATTTACATCCAATGTATTTATCTCAGTATCATCTTTATATAATGAAACACTTTAGTGTTCTAGAATATAAAGGTTTTATCCGTATCGGATTAAACACTGATATAGAGATAATGTCTCTAGTCAAACTAGTTACATTATAACATTTCCTAATTTAAGTACATACCCTAAGGGTAGTTCCTAAACTTAGGTATCTACGGTCGAAACAGCGACTTTCGTCCCGTTTCCAATTCGCAGAGAAATCTCGGTTTGAAGGCAGTATCCAGCTCACAGCGGATTCTGAACGTCAATACATATATTTTATGTACCACATTAAGTATTTAAAATCTAATTTTAATACTAGTTGTGAACATAACTTTGACAAATATTTTTAAAGTTAGAGCCTCGCCCTTTCTTTAATTCCTTCGTGTCTTCCATATCCAAATGGTAGTCACTTTGGGATATGTCAATTATCCTTTTCAATATTTCACAAACCTTTGGCCAAGCCTTGGGTTTCGGAATATCGAAACGATGTGCACCTTGTGCTACATTCCCAATTGCAAACTTTGACTTTTCTCCACTAGAATAGTCAATTAATTCTCCAAAATTGTTAATTGCATTTTAATACTTAAATCTAAAGATAGATTTATTATAAGTATATTAATTAAGCACTAAAGTCATCATCACATAAATCTTCCAAAGACTTTATGCTCTACTATTTGCTTAATAATGGCTTAGTCATAATAAGTTATTTTATCAAATAAATTAACCTATTATTAATTCCCAATTGAAAATTAAATCATTTAAAACATTTAATCCAAGGATTATATATTTTAAATATTTAACTTTTTAAATTCTTTCTTGATTTCAATAGTCCAACTATTTAATCAAATTATTAAGGTACTATTTATTATAATGATTACAATAATCCAATTATTTAATCAACTATAATTTTAATATTGATTACTATAATCCCATTATAAAATCAACTATCATTTTAATTCAATTATATTGATTACTATAATCCAATTATAAAATCAACTATATATTGAATGAGTTTGTATATAGTCCAACTATATATATAAATTTTTAAAACAACATAAAATATTAGTCCGACTAATACTTTTGATTAATATGACGAGTAAAATAAAATGAGCGTGTTTAGCGAGTATTCGAACGAATGTTGCAAATTCAATACTTGCCTCCCACTATTTTTCGTCGAGCCTCTAACCCTCTGTCGAGTACTCGGGAAACCGTGTTTCCTAGTGGGCTAGGATCCCGTTAAAGTATCACACAATCTTGACTTTGGCCAACAAATTGTATGATAGTTAACTAGGTAGATCTCGAAGATCAATTGGATCTATCCAACTCCTAGATCCAGTAGGTGGACATCCAAGTCCCCAACATATATCTTATATATGCCTATATATCGAATATATACCCTAACCATTTTTCTCTGAATCAACTAGGCCTTGGCTTTGGCACAACAAACCTAGTGATCCCAGTCAAGCGCGGACCCATTGACATGGAAGCTTCGTAATCAATGTCAATGGACAAGAAGTGGTCTTGACTTTGGCCAACAAACCACAACTTGGACACGACACCGATATGGAACAAAGCCTCGTGATTAAAACACATCTTTGACGGACAAGGGCTTGACTTTGGCCAACAACCCCTGCCAATCTCGGATCTTGAGTAAGAATCACTCAATGGAAGGAAAATAAACGCTTGATATTTAACGAGGGTTTTTCGCGTGCAAATTGGCTACCATTTAATTATCTTTGTTAGGTCTCATCATCATACACCCTTAAACATGCATTCTAAATACATAATAAAGCGAGTATGAAATAAAATAATAATGATATGCGGATGGATACTTTACACATTGATCCTAGATCAAATCTCTCCCTTTCTCACTCAAGCTAGCACTTGTACTACTTCTACCCGTTACACTACACTTCTAAAGAAACCTCATATACATAGAGGGGAATAGGTGAGAAGAGAATACAAAGAGAAAGAAGGTGATAAGGCTGGACACGCAGGTCCAATTTAATAAATCGAATTTATTACAACAATTTCTAAAATTGCCCACCCGACTAATATCCATCCGATATGCATTATTCATTCAACATAACCATGTATTCACACACATAAGCATGCTATCAATCAATCTAATCAAATTAATTAATCTGATAATTAAGTGATCATCCAATGTTCAAACAACGATTTGATTTTGTTCGAGTCAAACTCGTTTTTGCGAATAAGTACTTAAAGTACGAATTCATGAATTAAATTAAACTACATCATTAAATCTAATTTAATATGTATTTAATACTAATTCACTATTCAATTCCAAATTAAATATTACACTTTTATTAATAAACCTTTTACGATTTAAATTCCAAATCTAATCGTAACGCGTCTCGAAGACCGATTAACGTCCAACGTCAATTCAATTAAAGTCCAATGGGCTTTTGATTGATTTCTTAAGGCGTGGACTTTTGGTCAACTCGGGTCAAACCGATAACCAAAGTCCAATCCGGGATTATTACCCCATAAGCCCATAAATCAATCTTGGCCCATTAGGCCCAATTGAACTTTAAAGGTTCATTAAGTCGCATTTGGGCTTTATGGTCAAGGTTTTGGCCCCAATTGGATCCAATCCATTTGGCCTAAACCAAACTTGATAAATCAAGCCCAATAGGCCCAAATACAACATTTAAATCCAATTTCCAAAATTAGGCCCAAATAATTAAATTCAAAAAATCCAATTTTCCCAATTTAATTACCAAAGTGTATTACATGATCATCAACTAAATCAACATTCTCTAAAACATCATATTAGTCCAATTAATCATGCTTGATTCATTATCATATGTCCAACACACAAATTGAAAAATCAAACCCATCTACATGCTTAAAGGTCTCGGCCAAGGGAGTGATTTCATGTCCAATTCGGTTTCAATCCAATTAATCCGCAATCGACATTAAATACATATCCCGAATGATTTCCAATACATCCAATTATCAAAATCAAAATTTTCCAAGACATTAGGGCATTAGTCACATTCGGCCAACTCAAAGATTTGGGTTTTTGTCCAATTCGAAATCCAATCCAATTCGATTCAAATTAACATCAACCTAATCGATTCTAACTCATCAAATGAATTAAACTCAAAAAATCCAAGATTCCAAAATCATCAAACCATTCGGCCAAGGACAATATTTGGGGAAATTAATTCCAAATCATTTTTCATCAAATTAGTCCAACCAAAATGAAATTAAACATGTTATAAACATACTCAAACAACAATTTATTCAAATCATGCTCAAATCACATTTACCCAAATTTTAATCCCTAAAATTTCATGCTTGCAACATTAGCTCTGATACCATTGTTTATTTTTCTAAGGTCCCAAGATCAAATCAAGACATGAAAACATGCGTGGATACACCAATGAAGATAGCGGAATACTTACATTGATCGGTTATGTCGATTTGAAGACGAATCAAGGCCAAAAACGTACTGCCTTGCTCACGCCACTGCAACCAGTCCATGCTCACTGTCTTGGCAGTTTCGGGTCTCAAAACGAAGCTACAAACTCCATCGGATGAGTCCCGCCTCTCATGGTCGAACCTCCCTACACCTTCGCAAGACTCGTAGTGTGCTAGCACTTGCGGTTTCACCATGAAAACCCAACCCTTGCTTCCCTTTTGTGTCACGTTTTTCTGGTTCAAAACCAGTCCCCATTTCAAGCTTTGGGCGTGAGAGAAGAGAGAAAAATGAGAGAGAAGAAGTTTTGTATATTTAAAATGATTTACCAAAAATCAATTTATATTTATGCCATAATTTTTCATTAAATTAATAATAAAATTATGACACATAACATGCAATGGCTTAGAGTGTCAAACACTCAAACTCCATGCAATGACATTGAGTGCAATGTACACAATCTACATGCAATGCATTAGAATGACATGTGTCATGTGGGCCCCACACGTTTCCAAATGAAAGTGGGCCCACGTGCACTCACGCGTTCGGGTTCGATATTTCCGAAATACCGAGCTTACGTCGCGACGTTAATTCAATCGAATTTAAATAAATAATTGCGCCTAGCGAAATTATTATTTACGTTGCTAACGAATTAATTCTAAATTAACTCGTTTGCCCGAATTAAAATCTGATTTTAATTCCGCGTCGAAATCTAATTTCGTCTAATGTATCGAATATATTAATACATCGATTAATTCCGAATAATCGTTCTCTCTCTTTAGACGATATTTTATCCCGGATAAAACATCTCCGTTATTAATCCTAGATTAATTTTCTCTCTCTTTGTATAATCCCAGATTATTCAAAAGTGCGAGTTGTGCGTCATCGGTGGATTATCGGGAAGCGACCCATGAGATCCCCGGATAATCTGGCAGTAAATACGGTCGTCGGAGTATCCGAATCACGTACGTACCAAGTACTACGTTCTACCGATTTACGAGACAAGGTCGACTCCTAGCAAAGCACCAAGTCTACCTAATTCTCCGGACATATCCATTTAAGAATATTAAGATCTGTATCAAGCGTAGTATACTAATGTATTGTGCATATCGGTCCAGTATCTGATAGTCACGTGCTAGGGCTGGGGCTGGATAAGTGTCTGCCCCGTCCGAAACACATATCGGATATCTGGTAACTAGTCTCTATAATCGGATATTCATGACCTAGTCATAATATCACGATTGGATGCGCATCACTTAAGAGCACTAATACCGTATCCTGCGTGACATCATCTCCAATATGACTGAAGTGATACTTCCGTCTCGACATCACACCCAATACACTACGACTCTCTGATAAACCCAGAAGTGGTGTACGCAAAACCGGTTAAAGCCCTGTACCACCAAGACCAAAGTCTACCGATTATCGCAAGTATTAGCGATGCAAGTCTCAGGTTAAGACTATACACACCTACCTTGATTTCGGCCTCCCATAGACACATAGTCATAATACCAATGGGATTCCGAGGGGTCTATCCCGAGCGAAGCTGTTTCCCGTACCATCGGTGAAACACGACCTCCTATCGCACTTGCACAAGTATCCAATACTTATATATATGAGAACTATGTCGTTGTGCCCTCACAACGCGCACAAGTCATACTAGCCTATTCCGCATTATCGATGTCTAGTCTCGATAATACTACAGCTAGGGATATTTAATGATTAATCCTTCGTGGACTGATACTGTCTCATATCATCTCAATCCAGGAACTTGATCATAGAGACCTCTCTTCATTTATATATCTAAGGTGATCTAATCACAAATGATGAGAGTGCAATTTCCTTGTTACATAGTTAATTTGCTACAGCAACACAATGTTCTGTGCAAATAGTGACGCTATGGGTCATATTATCCAACAGTTTCTTCCCCATGGCCAAATGTTGAGTGGCACAATGAGGGTACATACCCTTGTAGCCAAGTGTTAATTCTGGCTCGGGGCGGCTTACATCCCACCGAGGCCCTGTGATGTTTGTTGGCATGAGGTCGGAGTTTCTGTTTGGATTTATGTCCTAGAGCTTCATGTATTGTAAACGGAATTGATTATTGTAATAATAATAAATGCATTATTCATTTTATCAAAGTTATTTGATTTATATCGTAATTGTCCAATTGTCTTGTATACCTTGATTACTATTGTACCTTCAGACTCAGTGTATGTTTGATGCACAAGAGGATTTAACTCTGAAGTTAGTAATCAAATAGTCCATAGAAAGCAAACAAAGTGGGTACTTTGTTTTTGGTTTATCTATAACTGCGGTTCATTCCATACTTGTATGATGACTTTTATCCGAGATCGTCCATGTAGTGACATGGGAATGGAGGCACCTTGTATGATGAGATCATATAGGACTGGACTCAGATAAATACAAATTTATTTTAATATTCGTTAACCGAAGAAATTCATTTTATCTAATAGATGGTCATATATGGATTCGATCTTAATCCTGAGTGTACTACGAACTCCTGCATGATAGGCTATGTCCTTTGTATTTTGGGGATATGGTTTAGTGTGTAGCTGGGAACGTTTTACATAGATATGGAATTCACTCATTCTTACTAGAAGCAGAAGAGTATCTCTTTTAAGAGTTGATTCGGGACTTGAACAATTTGAGCGCTCAACTTTTCTATTACGAATAAAAAGTTGTATATTCATAATTGTTATGAATTAATTGTTTATTATAGAATCAATGGTGCTTAAGAGACAAAATATTTAGAGCGGTTTAACGGACTTTTGACCCGCCTCTATTTATGAGATATTTGTGTAGGGCTATATCCATATGTAATGACTATATTGATAGACACCGAAGTTGTTCGATTTTATTTTATCCATCTACGGTAACAAGAGTTTAACTTCGAGTTTTTAGTGGAATAACGCGAAGTTAATAATTCGTAATATTTGATTAAAGAGTTTACTTAATATTTCAGAATTATTGGAGCTCGGAACCGTAGGTCCATTTGGTCCCCGTGCTAGCTCGATTAACTGTAGAAAACCTAATATAATTAGATTGTTTAATTATATGCTCACATTATATTTATATATTATTAATAAGATTAATAATATTTATTGTCATAAATGAAAACTATGTTAAATTAGTTTAACTTAATGTTTTCTAGAATTCTTTGATTATGAGATAATCAAATCTTGATTATGAGATAATCTAGTAATAATTATGAGATAATTACTACAACATAATTGAAGGTAATTTAATCATTATTAAAAAAAGGATTTTTATTTACCTTGGAGACAAAGCCATATGAGTTGCCATGCTCTCCAATTTATTATTTCTATTAGGTGGCTTGTATACACCTAATAAGTTTGTCATTAGATAATCAATTCTTATGCTTTAGTATGGCCTCCACATTTATGTGTTTTCCATTGAAAGAAAGCGTTAGATGCTTAATGACAAAGTCTTTGTCTTTAACTTATCATTTCTTATGCTTTTGTATGGCATTCACATTTTTGTGTTGGCCATTGCAAGAAAGGATTAGATGCTTAATGACAAGGTTAGTTGGCTTGTGTAAGAGAATATAATCTCTACCATTTCTCTCACTTCTTAAAGTTAAAATTTTACATCCATTCACACAAGGGAAATTGAGAGAAAATAGAGAGACTTCAAGCATTCACAAGTGTTGCGAGAGTGTTTGAAATTCCAAAAGCCAAACACCATTGTGACATCTTAATTCTCTAAATAGTTTAGAGGTTTGATATTTGTGAGTGAAGCCCACACTTCAGTTTGTTGATTTCGAGTCATAGTTCGGAAGATTGAGTGGTTGATCCAAGCGTTGGACACCAAAGGATTGATTTCGGCTACTACAACAAAGGGAAAAAGGTAAAGAAAAATTTAAAGATCCATACCGGAGCCGGTGCCACCACAAGCAACTTTCGCCGCGCTAAGGAAAGTCTTTTCCAACAATTTCTCTCCCATGGCCAAATGTTGAGTGGCATAAGAAGGGAACATACCATTGTGGCCAAGTGTTTATTATGGCTTGGGGTCGGGTTACGTCCCACCGAGGCCTATGTGATGTTTGTTGGCATGAGGTCAGAGTCTCTCTCCGACGGCCAAATGTTCAGTGATATAAGGAATGAATGTTCCCTTGGGGCCAAACGTATATTATGGATCGGGACGGGTTGGGTCCCACCAAAGCCCTATTGCGTTTGTTGGCTTGGTCAAGTGGTAAAGACCGAGCGTACAGGAAAATGTAAAAATTTGACTAAGTATTGAGAAAATGAGACAACCATCGGATCAACCACAAGGAAGAAAATATAAAATAACTATATAGGAGGAACTAATACGATAGAGATTGTAGAGTCTGATTTCACCTAGCTATCTCCTATGTATTTGCTCTGCCAATTAATCATTGTTCAGTTATATTGTTTATAAATCAAGAATCCTAGAGTATTCCCTCCTCTCTCGAGTAACGGTGAAAATATTATCAACTACAGATTTCGATATCCTTATAAAAATCTAGTAATTAACATCTCATTACGTCTTCTGATTCTATGTTAACGACTTCAAAGGCACTACAGATTCTCTCAAATTTTATAAAACCTAGGTCATATTCTCTAGATCTTATTCAAAATCCCCTATCTCGAGTGATAGATTCTAAACATTCATCATCTTAATTTGTGGCCAGCAAATAAGAAGCATTAAACTCAAAAGAATATAATTAAACTGAATAAAAATTCATAACAAAATTGACAAACAATACAAGGTTCAAACATCAGTTACATCATTCTCCAGAATTAAGGAGTTAGTTCATCACTAAAGATAAAAATAATAAAAACATGTCATGAATCTAATGGAAATCATTAGAGTTCTAAGAAAGAAACTAGAAGATTTAACTCGAATTGAATCTTTTCCTCTTCGGACGTCACCGCCTTCGTCTATTCCTGTCGCTCTTCAATCCTCATCCTTGGATATCTATAAAATTATGTGTTTTGTTTTGTGATGTGTATTAGCCTCTCATTTGAGTCTTGGACGAACTTATCTTTTATAATAAAACATTTGGGTCCTTGTACATGTAAAACCCTTAAATTGGGTGTTTTTTGGTCGCTGCAGGGCGCCGGGGCGTCGGAAAGTTAGCGTCGCGGTGCCAAAACCTCTGGATTTTGTATATAACACTGGAGGCGCTGCGGCGCCACGAAGTTAGGCGCCGCAGCGCCAGTGATTCTCTTCACTGGTTGCGCGTCTTGCATCTCTGTTGTTCCCGTGTGCTTCCGATGCGTCTGAATGGTCCCAAAACACGTAAAAATGCCCCATGATCCATGTATTAATGCTTCCTACAAATAAAACATAAAAGAACTACAAATACATTAATGATACAGAATCTAACAAAATAGTAAGCTAAGAATGCAGGAATAAGTGGTATAAACCACACTTATCAAACACCCCCAAACTTAAGATTTTGTTGTTGGATAATTATGACCAATATCGTCACTATTTGTAAAAGACATTGTGTTTTTGTACAAATTAATTATGTAGCAAAGGAAATTGCCTTTTATCTTTTCGTAATTAGATTACTTAAATGTGTGTATGATAAAAGTCCTTATGATTAGTTCCGGATTGAGATGATATGAGACAGTATCAATCCACGACGGTTTAATTATTAAATATCCCTAGTCGTAGTATTATCGAGACTGGACATCAATAATATGGAATAGACTAGTATCGCACTTGTGCGTATTATGGAAGCGTAACATCATAGTTCTCATATATTTAAGTATTGGATACTTATGCAAGTGTGGTATGAGGTTGTGTTTACCGATGGTACGGAAACAGCTTCGCTCTGGATAGACCCCTCGGAATCCCATTGGTAGTATGACTATGTGTCTATGGGAGTCCGCATCAGGGTAGGTGTATTTGGTCTTAACCTGAGACTTTCATCGATAGTACTTACGACAATCAATACGCTTTGGTTTTGGTCATCCAGGACTTTAACAGGTTCTGTGTACGCCTCTTCTGGGTTTATTGAGAATCGTAGTGTATTGGGTGTGATGTCAAGACATAAGTATCATTTCAGTCATATGGAGATGATGGTCAGGTAGAGATACATAACTGGTTCTCTAAAGGGTTGCAACCATCGGGATAATATGACTAGGTCATGATTATCCGATAATAAAGAGACTAGTTGTTAGTGATCCGATATATGCTTCGTACGGGGCTGACACTATTCCAGCCCCAGGCCTTGCATGTGACATCCGATACTGGATTGGAATACGCAATACTACGTATACTACGCCTGACATAGATTATATATTCCATTAAGAATATTTCTGGAGAATTGGGTAGGCATGGCGCTTTGCTAGAAGCCAATCTTGTCTCGTAAATCGGTAAAAACGTAGTACGAGGTACGTACGTGTTCGGAAAGTCCAACGACCGGATTTACTACCAACATATCCGGTGATCTCTGGGTCGCTTCTCGAAGATTCACCGATGACGTATGATTCGAACTTTATTAATCTGGGATTAATAGCGGAGAGACTTTATCTAGGATAAAGTACTATTTGAAGAGAGAGAACGATTAATTTGGAATTAATCGATAAAATAATATATTCGATATATTATACGAAATTGGATTTCGACGCGGAATTAAAATTAGATTTTAATTCCGGCTAACGAATTGATTTAGAATTAATTCGCTAGCGACGTGAATAGTAATTTTGCTAGGAATAATTATTTAATTGAATTTGATTTAATTACGTCGTAACGGAAAAATTCGTTAATCCGGAATTAACGAACCCGAGCCCGGAATGTGTTTGCGATGCCACTCCGATTTTGAATCAAGTGCGGCCACAAGTCACATCGCGAGTCACATCACTCGTCACTTTAGTGATAGATGTCAAGTCACATTTTTGGTGAGTGACATGCAATCACTATTCATGATGTTGGTTGGTGTGGACATTTAATGCAATTTTGGAGCCAAAATTTTGGTTGACTTTTGGAAAGGTTATACCAAATTTTGGTAATAGATTTATTCATTATGTTTTAGAAAACAAATAACAAAAGAATTGAAAAACTCTATCTCTCCCAAATAGAGAAAACCGTGAGCCTCTTGGAGAAGGAATAAGAATTGTTTTTCTCCCTAACTTGCTAGCACATTCAAGGATCAATACAAGGTGATAGGGAAACCGAACTTAGAGCTTGGAATCCGTTGGAAGCTTGGAGCTTGTTCACATTCTTCAACAAATCTTGCCTTGACCGAAAGCTTCAGCAAGGAGGAAATTTTTGTTGATCTTCGCATCTAAAAGCCGATCTTTGTAAGTATGATTCCGCCATACTTCTTATGAGTATTCATTCTTTTCATTGCTTATATTGATCTTGGGACCACCTTAGAAACCAAAATTTGCTAGTCCCGAGCAAAAGATAAAATGAAAACTAAATAAATAAAATAAACAAAATTAACTAGGGCACTTACATAGGGATCACGATTGCATTTAGCGCATGCAACAAACCTTTAAACCCCTAGGCGGCCCTAGTGGATGAGTTATAGTCTCTTGAGGGCTTACATCGGTGACACCACAAACATCATTCAAAAGCATGCAATCATGCAAAAATAAAAAAACAATTAAAAAGCAATAAAATAAAATAATCCTCAAAGAATGCTTATCAATGAAATCAGAGAACCTTCAAAGTACGCAATTGCGACTCAAATCCAAGTTCTTGAATAAACCATCTAAGTCGGACTCACAATGTGTGTGTGTAAAGGTTCATTCACAACTCGACTCCTAAGTAAGCTAACTCAATGATTTCGTCTCAAAAATTGAGATTCGATGGGTCAAACCAACCTAGATATCTCAAAAGTATTCTTCATTTGCCTTTCTTTGCCCAGTATGGTATGATTTTTTCATATTTTTTTTTATTTCAACACACCTACCTTTTAAGGTATCATTTATCCTCATGGTGGTCCTAACACTTGCCCATGGGTAGCTTCACACTTATCGGTTATAGGTGGTTTCTTTTTCTTATCATATCATACATCATAATAATAGCATATTGAGATATAAATTTAAGAAAACGGTCATTCATCGGTAAATAATTTATTCAACTAGTCACTTTGCCAACTACTTAAGTTTTTACTGCTAAAAACCTATTATTAAGTGCTTACGAGTCTAATCTGGATCACCTACTCAAGGCATCAGAGGAAAATCAATTGGGACTTATCGTTTCTAAAGTTTCATCTAAAGCAAACAAATTCATCATTAGACTTATGCTTTACTATCTAAGACAAAAATAATTTTTTTTTTAATAGCAGGAACTATCACTACATGCACACACCCCCAAACTTAAAACTTGTATTGTCCTCAATGAAAGATAAACATAAAGAAAAAAAGTGAGGAACAACACAACCGTGTGATAAGTGTGGTTTATACCCACTTATTATGGCATTCTTAGCCTATTATGTTATTATGTTTCGTGCAATTTAATGTCATTTATAGTTTATTTTATGTCTTATTTGTAGGAAGAATTAATACATGGATCTTGGGACATTTGCACGTATTTTTGGACCATACGGATGCATCGGACGCGCACGAGAGTATAAACACGAAATGCAGGACCAATGAAGAATTTATCACTGGTGCCGCAATACCCAAGTCCTGGCGCCGCAGGGCCATCGATTAGATACACGTTCCAGCCAAAAAGCTGAGGATTTGGCACCGCGGCGCCCTCAGTAAATACGAGCTCCATACACTTTCCAGAGGCTTTGGCGCTGCGGTGCTGCGGGACTAGACAAACACGCGCAATCTTGAAATTTAAAATTTGGGTTTTTAACATACCCAATGACTCCAGGGCTCCATTATAAATAGATTAGTTCATCTACAAATCAAGGAGGAGGCTAATACACAGCAAAAAACACATAAACACATATTTTTAGAGATCCAATGAGGAGGATTGAAGAGCAACAAGAGGAGACGAATGCGGTGACGTCCGAAGACGAAAAGATTCAATTCTGGTTTTATCATCTTATTTATTTCTTATAACTCTAATGATTTCCATTAGATTCATGACTTGTTTATCTTTGTTTTTATCTTTTGTCATGAACTAAACTCCTTAATTCTGTTGTAATGATGTAACTGATGCTTGAACCTTGTATTGTTTGCTAATTTTGTTATGAAGTTTTATTATTTATTTATATTCTTTTGAGTTTAATGCTTGTGTTTGCTGGCCACAATATGATGATATATGTTTGAATCTATCACTGGAGATAGGGGATTTTGAATGGATCTAGAGAATATGACCTAGGATTTTATAGAGTTCGAGAGAATCTGGAGTTCATTTGAAGTCGTTAACATAGAATCACAAAGCGTAATGAGTTGTTAACTACTAGATTTTTATAGAGATATCAAAGTTTGTAGTTGATGATATTTTCACTCGGCACTCGAGAGAGGGAGTGGATATTTTCGGAGTCTTGACTTATAATTAATATAACTGAACAAGGATTAATTGGCATGACAAATACATAGGCGACAGCTAGGTGAAATCAGGATCTAGAATCTCTATCGTATTAGTTCCTCCTATTTTATTATTTTTATATTTTATTTATTTAAATAAATCTTTGTTAATTATCGTCTAAATAAATTTAGGATTATCAATTGTAGTATTTAGTGTGAGTTAACACAATCCTTGTGCGTTCGACACTCTTCACTAATATTTATACTAAAACTTGACACCGTACACTTGTGGTACGATATAAAATATCACAAGTTTTTGGCGCCGTTGTCGGGGATTGTTTGTTTAATTCACATTAATACTATTACCAAGTAATCTTAACTTTAATTTAGATTTTATTTATATTTAGATTTTATTTATTTCTCTCTTAAGTTTTATTTTTGTTTTTAATTTTTTTAATTTTTATTATTTTATTTTATATATATATTTTTTATTGTTATATATATATTTTTTTCTTTCTTTCGTACGAGGAGAGTTGGAAAAGAAGCAATGGCAGATCCTATTGGTGCACTGATAGCTCAAGTATTATCCCTCACGACTCATCTAGAAGTATTGACAAATCAAATGAGCCAACCGTTTATTGGAGCTGTTTCCGCTAATGGAATTATTTTACCCAGCAGAGGAGCATGATTTGAACAAGTACAGTATATGAACAATTGGAATTTCAACAACTATAGAGGCAATCTTATGCCTAATTATTATCATCCAAATTTTTCATATGCTAATATGGAGAACATCTTACAAACTCATCATGGCTTCAACTATCCAAGAGATGAGCAGAAACCTTCCTTAGAAGACCTCATGAGCATATTTGTATCTACAGCTTCAAAGAGGTTTGAGAAGAATGAGTCAAGGCTAGACAATATAGAGACATACATGGAAAATATCGGGGCAACAATGGAGTCCTTAGAAACACAGATTGGGCAGATTACTTCCTCCATGACCAAGCAGCAATACAGACTATCTATGGATAAACTGCCACAGCCTGCCAATCTGTCTTTTTCATGTCATAAGAACCGGTGGATACCAAAGAAGAAAGCATATGAGATTACCCGGTTCACTACATTTAAGCCACCATGACCATTTGGGTGGTTGCGTCTGGCTGAAGACGTTAAACTTAGCGCTAGCGGGGAGGCAACCCTAGCAATTATTTTATTATTATTTTTTTCTTTACTTTTAATTTTTATTTTATTGTATGGAAATTGTTTATTTATTCGTTTTGCATGCTATTTATGCAGGTAGAACGAGACACACAAAGCCCGCGCAACCAAATTCTGACCAACAGGAGCCTGATCAACTCCATGCACGGTAGTGTTGTTCCTTAATCTTGCTTCTTTATATTTATCTTACATTGAGGACAATGCATATTTTAAGTTTGGAGGTGTGTGCATGTATTCCTGCTATTTATTTTTATGCTATTGATTTATTTAAAAAAAAATATTTTCTTGTTTTAGTCTTTGATAGTAAAGCATAAATCCTATGATGATACTGTTTGTTTATGGGTGAAATTTTAGAAACGATAAGTACCCAATTTACTTTTATCTGATGCCTTGAGTAGTTGATATATGTTTGACTCGTAAGCACTCAATTATAGGTTTTTAGCAGTGAAAACTTAAGTAGTTGACAATGTGACTAGTTGAAGAAATTGCATGTCGATGAATGACCGTTTGCTTAGATATCTATCTTGATTTTCTAGTGTTATGATGTATGGTATGGATAAAAATAAAAAAAAAATCTTTAAGAAAAGAAAATAAACCACCTATAACCGATAAGCGTGAAGCTACCCATGTGCGAGTATTAGGACCACCATGAGGAGAAATGCTACCTTAAAGGGTAGGTGAGTTGAAAAAAGAAAAGAAAAAGTTCAAAAAAAAAATGCAAAAAGAGACAAGAAAAAAAATCATACCATACTGAGCACAAAACAAAGCAATTACAGAGCATACTTGAGATATCTAAGTTGGTTTGACCCATCGATCTCAATTTTTGAGACGAAATCATCAATTAACTTACTTATGAGTCGAGCTGTAAATGAACCTATACACACACACATTGTGAGTCTGGCTTGGATGGTTTATTCAAGAACTTGGATTTGAGTCACATTGCGTACTTTGAAGGTTCTCTAATTTCATCTATAAGCTTTCTTTGAGGATAATTTTATGCGTAACTATCAAGACTATGTTTTTGTTATTTTTATATTTTTGCATGATTGTGTGTGAATGACGTTTGTGGGTGTCGTCACTGTAAGACCTCACGAGACTATAACTCATCCACTAGGGCCGCCTTGGGGTTTAAAAGCTTGTTGCATACGCTAAATGCAATCGTGAACCTTACGAAAGTGGCTTAGTTAATTTAGTTATTTTTTATTTGTTTATTCGAATTTAATTTTTATTTTATCTTTTGCTCGGGACTAGCAAAATCTTAAGTTTTAGGGTGTTTGATAAGTGCGGTTTATACCCACTTATTTTGACATTCTTAGCCTATTATTTTGTCATGTTTCGTGCCATTTAATTTCATTTATAGTTTATTTTATGTCTTATTTGTAGGAAGCATTAATACATGGATCTTGGGACATTTGCAAGTGTTTTGGGACCATACGAATGCATCGGACGCGCACGGGAGCATAGAACGCGAAACGTAGGAACCAGTGAAGAATTTATCATTGGCGTCGCATCACCCAAGTTCTGGCACTGCAGCGCCAGCAATCAGATACATGTTCTAGCCAAAAAACTGAGGATTTGGCGCCGCAGCACCATGCCCAGGCGCCGCGGCGCCCTTATCAGATACGAGCAATTAGAAATTTTCCAGAGGCTTTGGCGCCGCGGCGCCAATTGCCCAGGCGCCGCGGCGCTGCGGGACAAGACAACACGCGCAATCCTTAAACATAAAATTAGGGTTTTTAACATACCCAATGACTCTAGGGATCCATTATAAATAGATTAGTTCGGCCACAACTCAGGAGGAGGCTAATACACAGCATAAAACACAGAAACACATATTTTTAGAGATCCAAAGAGGAGGATTGAAGAGCAACAAGAGGAGACAAAGACGGTGACGTCCGAAGAGGAAGAGATTCAATTCGGGTTTTATCATCTTATTTCTTTCTTAGAACTCTAATGATTTCCCTTAGATTCATGACTTGTTTATCATTGTTTTTATCTTTTGTCATGAACTAAACTCCTTAATTCTGGAGAATGATGTAACTGATGCTTGAACCCTGTATTGTTTGCTTTTTTTTTTTATGAAATTTTATTGATTTATTTATATTCTTTTGAGTTTAATGCTTTGTGTTTGCTGGCCACAAATATGATGATATATGTTTGAAATCTATCTCTCGAGAGAGGAGATTTTGAATGTAACTAGAGTATATGACCTATGATTTTATAGAGTTCGAGAGAATCTGTAGTTCCTTTGAAGTCGTTAACATAGAATCACAAAGCGTAATGAGTTGTTAACTACTAGATTTTTATAGAGATTTCGAAGTCTATAGTTGATGATATTTTCACTCGACACTCGAGAGAGAGGGAGTGGATATTTTCAGAGTCTTGACTTATAAATAATATAACTGAACAATGATTTATTGGCATGACAAATTCATAGGCGACAACTAGGTGAAATCAGGATCTAGAATCTCTATCGTATTAGTTCCTCATATTTTATTATTTTTATATTTTATTTATTTAAATAAATCTTTGTTAATTATCTTTTAAATAAACTTAGGATTATCAATTGTAATATTTAGTGTGAGTTAACACAATCCCTGTGGGTTCGACACTCTTCACTCATATTTAATCGAACATAAATTATCCTCCGATCAGATGGTCGTTCGATTTCAATGACCAAGGTTGACATCTAGCAACATGCCATGGCCCCCAAATGAGAAGGAAAGATATATACCCATTCTGTATGTGATTTACATACGATACGGTCCCTCGCCTCACTGTATCCCCACCTTTTGACCTAGGGTACGGAAAATGTCTACCCATATGGTCAAAGGTATGATGCTGATAGTGTCATGAATCGTGCTAACCCAAAAATCTCACATGATTCTTCCGCTGCGGCCACAGTCTCAAGCACTGATCACACATATCAACCCGCGAACTGGAATACTACTCTTATAAGAAAATATTATCCGAGAGAGTGGCGATACTCTTTTGTATCTTTATAAACTTCATGTGTTTCAACAAATGACCTAATCATACCCTTATGACCGGATCTTTTGAAATGGGGAAGGAGAATGTCAAAGTCATTTGATCACACATAAGATTGTAAAGACCTCAAGTCTAAGGACTAGTCATATAATCAATACATGAAAGTTCTCACAGACACATGGGATAAACACTCCATGTGAAAACTTTCGGCGGTCAGTTCGATGGACACGTGTTGGAGTGAACTAAAGTCCATAGGATCAATAAACAAGCATGAAACATGTGTGAATACAAATCAATGGAGTTGCTGAATACTCACATCGAATGGTTGAGTGACGCGGCAAGCAACAAAAATTTCTTTTCTGCTCCTTGGACTGCTCGGCAGTGAGCTTCTGGACTGCACATTTTCGGCCATCAAACTCAAGAATCCAAGCTCCAAGCTTCGTCAAATGATTCCCGGCTCATGGTAGACTTCCCTATCACCTTCGCATGACTTCGTAGTGTGCTAGCACTCCCGATTTTGCCATAAAATCACGACTTTATGCTTCCCATTTTCTTCTTGAAACTTGGCAGTGGACTACCAAAAACCAGAAGAAAAAGCCCTCCATGGGCGTGAGAGATGGAGAAGAAATGGAGGAGAGAGAGAGATAAATGTGTAATTGATTTTTGGTAATTGATTTCTAAAATCAAATACCAAATATTTGCTTTAAAAAAATCAAACAATTAAAGCTATCAACCACCACCATCAATCAATCAATCACATCAATCAATCAAATTGTCACATCACTCAAAGTGACATGATTTGACGCTTGATGTGACTAGCGATTTGACGCTTGATTTGACTTGCTTGATGCACTCGAATTCGAAATACGAATGCACTAGCAAACAATCCCGGGCTCGGATTCGCTAATTCCAAATTAACGAATTTTCCGATACGACGTAATTAAATCTAATTTAATTAAATAATCATGCCTAGCATAATTATTATTCACACCGCTAACGAATTAATTCTAAATTAATTCGTTCACCCGAATTAAAATCTAATTTCAATTCCGCATCGAAATCCAATTTCGTTTAATATATCAAATATATTAATTAATCGATTAATTCCAAATTAATCGCTTTCTCTCTTTAAATGATATTTTATCCCAGATAAAATATCTCCGCAATTAATCCCAGATTAATTTTCTCTCTCATCATATTAATCCCAGATTAATTAAAAGTGCGAGTCATACGTCATCGGTGAATATTTGGGAAGCGACCCATGAGATCCTCAGATATGTTGGCAGTAAATACGGTCGTCGGACTATCCGAACACGTAAGTACCTCGTACTACGTTTGTACCGATTTACAAGACAAGGTTGGCTTCTAGCAAAGCGCCATGCCTACCCAATTCTCCAGAAATATCCTTACAGGAATAAATGATCTATATCAGGCGTAGTATACGTAGTATAGCGTATTTCGATCCAGTATCAGATGATCACATGCAAGGCCTGGGGCTGGTACAGTGTCTGCCCCGTATAAAGCATATATCGGATGACAAGCAACTAGTCTCTTTAATATCGGATAATCATGACCAAGTCATATTATCCCGACGGTTGCAACCTTTTTAGAGAACCAGTTCTGTATCCCTACGTGATCATCATCTCCATATGACTGGAGTGACACTTCTGTCTTGACATCACACCCAACACACTACGATTCTCAATATACCCAGGATTGGCGTACACAGAACCTGTTAAAGCCTTGGACGACCGCATCCAAAGTATATTGATTGTCGCAAGTATTAGCGGTGCAAGTCTCAGGTTAAGACCAAATACACCTACCCTGATTTCGGACTTCCATAGACACATAGTCATACTACCAATGGAATTCCGAGGGGGTCTATCCAGAGCGAAGCTGTTTCCCGTACCATCGGTAAAACACAACATCCTATTACACTTGCATGAGTATCCTATACCCAAATATACAAGAACTATGTCGTTGTGCCCTCATAACGCGCACAAGTGTAATACTAGTCTTTTATGTATTCATCGATGTCCAATCTCGATAATACTCTGAATAGGGATATTTAATGATTTATCCTTCGTGGACTGATACTGTCTCATATCATTCTCAATCCAGGAACAAATCACAGGGATCTCCTATCATTTTTATATCTAGGTGATCTAATCACAAATGATAAGAGTGCAATCTCATTTGTCACATAGTTAATTTGTACAACAACACCATGATCTGTACAAATAGTGACGCTATGGGTCATAATTGTCCAACAATCTCCCACTTGGCCTAGAGCCAGTCACTCGAGTGTTTGACACCCGAACTATGTACGGTTGGCTCAAATTGCTGAGAAGAGGCTTTCGTCAGTGGATTTGAATGATTATCATCTGACGCGATTTATTCGATCATCACATCGCCACGATGTATGATCCGAACGAATCAGATGAATATCGAAGTATATATCTGGATCGTTGATGAGACCATTAATTCTTCAGCATGTGCTCAAGCCTAGCTCAGCTGCTAACATAATTATATCTAATCTAATGTTATCGACCCAAATGGCTTCTATTGCTGCCTCAGCTGCAGCAATAACCCGCGTTTGTTGTTTATTCGGTAACAGTATCTTGCTTGGAAGATTTCCAGCTCACTGTTCCGTTATTCAAACTGTATAGTACCGTTTGCGACTTATAGTCATTTTAATCGGTTGGGAAACTTGCTGTAGTGATTCCAGTCACTTCAAGTTTTCCTTCTCCTTAGTATAAGACAGCATCCTTAGTTCTCTAAGATACTAATGGATGTTCTTAACATCAATCCAGTGACTATCACTTGGATTGTCCTGTTTGTGAATCCATATGCTTAAAGCATATGAGACACCAGGTCGCGTATATTTTTCAATGTACGATTTCTCAGAGAGTTTTCTCGAAAGCCAAGCTTTTGCCGATAGTTATTATGGGAATATGATTTCCAAGAAATGACATATTATCATTAGTTATAGGACAGTATTGTCAGTGCGCTCCCATTAACCCTCTTATATACACAAGAATCATTTCCATTTTGAATTAAATCATACTCCATTATGATTACATCAAAACGATAATTCCAAGAACCTAATGCTTGCTTCAATCCAAACATGGATCGAATAACCTGAAAACCTTGTTTGCCAGTTTTGGTACGACAAAACCGACAGGATGTTGCAAACATCCTCCAAAAGGTTTCCTTTTCAGGAAAGCGATTTTCCCGTTCAGCTGTCATATTTCATAAATGAAACACGCAACTTTAGCAAGCATTATCCAAATGGATTTACCATGGCAACAGGTAAAAGGTTGAATCATAATCAACATAATGTTGATGACGATACCTTTCCGTTAAAAGCATAGCTTAGAACGTTGGTATGTTGCCTTCCATGTATGTTTTCCTTGAAGACTGATATAATACCATTAGGCACAATGCCTTGCGGTACTACAACTAGTGTCCAAACATAGTTATTATACATGGAATCCATTTCGGATTCATGACACTTTGTCATAATAGGGAGTCGATACCTTGTATCACTTCCTCATACGTAGTCAGTTGGTAAATCTCAATAAGATTGACATCTTTATGATGTGAGATCAGAAACCCATACCCCATGTTATTTTCTGATTCTCTCCGACTAACATGGTTCTTGTGTATTCGAAGATTAATAGTAATAGTTTCATCATTGATGAACTATTTATGTTCCATTAAGATTCGGTACCTTGGACAGTATTACTCCGATTTTCATTGAGTTTTACTATCCTCCCACTTACCACTGCATATAGGTATTCCTCTTAGGAAAACCGCATGGTGAGCAACAATTAAATTGTTCTCATGTGAGTTGTATAAGTACTATACTTTGGTATCCATAGGATTACCTACAATTGGCACTTATCCAATTTGGGTTCTAGTTTGGTATCATCCAAACATATGCCTAGCCTACCATTGTTGGAGTTTACTAAGGTCCCTAGGATCAATAAACAAGCATGAAACATATGTGAATACAAATCAACGGAGTTGCGGAATACTCACATCGAGCGGTTGAGCGACGCGGCAAGCAACAAAAATTTATTTTCTGCTCCTTGGACTGCTCGGCAGTGAGCTTCTGGACTGCACATTTTCGGCCATCAAACTCAAGAATCCAAGCTCCAAGCTTCGTCAAATGATTCCCGGCTCATGGGTGGACTTTCCTAACACCTTAGCATGACTTCGTAGTGTGCTAGCACTCCCGAATTTGAAGCATAAAATCACGACTTTATGCTTCCCATTTTCTTCTTGAAACTCGGCAGTGGACTGCCAAAAACCAGAAGAAAAAGCCCTCCATGGGCGTGAGAGATGGAGAAGAAATGGAGGAGAGAGAGAGATAAATGTGTAATTGATTTTTGGTAATTGATTTCTAAAATCATATACCAAATATTTGCTTTAAAAAAATCAAACAATTAAAGCTATCAACCACCACCATCAATCAATCAATCAATCACATCAATCAATCAAATTGTCACATCACTCAAAGTGACATGATTTGACGCTTGATGTGACTAGCGATTTGACGCTTGATTTGACTTGCGTGCCGCACTCGAATTCGAAATGCGAATGCGCTAGCAAACAATCCCGTGCTCGGATTCGCTAATTTCAAATTAACGAATTTTCCGTTGCGACGTAATTAAATCTAATTTAATTAAAGAATAATGCCTAGCATAATTACTATTCACGTCGCTAACGAATTAATTCTAAATTAATTCGTTCGCCCGAATTAAAATCTAATTTCAATTCCACGTCGAAATCCAATTTCGTTTAATATATCAAATATATTAATTAATCGATTAATTCCAAATTAATCGCTTTCTCTCTTTAAATGATATTTTACAAGACAAGGTTGGCTTCTAGTAAAGCGCCATGCCTACCCAATTCTCTAGAAATATC
Source organism: Zanthoxylum bungeanum (assembly GCA_019454045.1). NCBI lineage: Eukaryota > Viridiplantae > Streptophyta > Magnoliopsida > Sapindales > Rutaceae > Zanthoxylum > Zanthoxylum bungeanum. Next base: position 11,416 of record SKCR01055251.1, on the reverse strand, counting down.
CTTACAGGAATAAAGGATCTATATCAGGCGTAGTATACATAGTATAGCGTATTTCGATCCAGTATCAGATGATCATATGCAAGGCCTGTGGCTGGTACAGTGTCTGCCCCGTACGAAGCATATATCGGATGACGAGCAACTAGTCTCTTTAATATCAGATAATCATGACCAAGTCATATTATCCCGACGGTTGCAACCTTTTTAGAGAACCAGTTCTATATCTCTACGCGATCATCATCTCCATATGACTGGAGTGACACTTCCGTCTTGACATCACACCCAACACACTACGATTCTCAATATACCCATCATTGGCGTACACAGAACCTGTTAAAGCCCTGGACGACCGCAACCAAAGTATATTGATTGTCGCAAGTATTAGAGGTGCAAGTCTCAAGTTAAGACCAAATACACCTACCCTGATTTCGGACTTCCATAGACACATAATCATACTACCAATAGAATTCCGAGGGGGTCTATCCAGAGCGAAGCTGTTTCCCGTACCATCGGTAAAACACAACCTCCTATTACACTTGCATGAGTATCATATACCCAAATATACGAGAATTATGCCGTTGTGCCCTCACAACGCGCACAAGTGTAATACTAGTCTTTTATGTATTCATCGATGTCCAATCTCGATAATACTCTGACTAGGGATATTTAATGATTTATCCTTCGTGGACTGATACTGTCTCATATCATTCTCAATCCAGGAATAAATCACAGGGGCATCCTATCATTTATATATCTAAGTGATCTAATCACAAATGATAAGAGTGCAATCTCATTTGTCACATAGTTAATTTGTACAACAACACCATGATCTGTACAAATAGTGACGCTATGAGTCATAATTGTCCAACAACACGAGCAACTCATGCATCCATGTGGTACACCAAGTGGAAGGATCTCCGCTAGTAGCCTATGAGATCGGCTACCCCACTTAAGGGTGGATCATATCATCATGCTAGTCTCTCCGCTTTGTGAACGCCCAGATTATTCACAAAACTATGACTAGGAACGTTTGAGAGTAATGATTCTCATAAGGCGTGTAAGCCATCATCTTATTACTCCAAGGGCTTTATTACAGTGTTTGATGATTCATATAATTTATGTAAGACACGTATAATAAATATTGTCATTTTATTAATTAATGAAAATATTGCAAATACATGTACATATAGCCCATCCACAAGTTGGGTGTAGGGCATATCCCTAACAGTTTTATTTCACGAAAACTCTCTCAAATGTCTGCATGTATATTTAGAGAATTGTGGGAGATTGTTGAGAATTCTCTAATTATAGTGTTTGGATGGAGGAGAGACATGTCCTCCAATTTAGAAGAACACTTCAAATGGTGCATGGAAGGGGTATACCACTTCAAAGGGTGCCCTTAAGAGGGTTACACCCCAAATCAAAGGGTGCCCTTAAGGCACCCTTCCATGTCTATTTAAAGGGCTTTGGAGGTTCATTCTAAAGATCCAGATATGAAAATAAGTCTTGAGTCTCATAATTTTGTTTTTGAGTCAGAGAGAGAGTTCCTCCATTTCCAAGTTCAAGATCTTCTAAGGAGTGCCCATTGGAGAAGATGAATCCGAGTTATCCTGGGAGAACATTAGCCACAAAACCCGTAGATCACCGAGACAGGGCTAATAAGTTCTTAAGGACAGAGATCTATCTCGACTTGGACTACATTTCGTTAATTTTTCCAGGTTTTTTCTTCATATTGCAAGTTTTAGGATATTGCATAGTTTGATTGGTATTCTAGTTTTGATCTGTTTGGTTGCATGTTAGTTTCTGTTTAATGACACTATACCACTAACAATCTTTACACAAGAACAATATATTTAACAATTTAAGCGAATCCATTATAGTTTAAATGTGAAGGTTAAGGTTTTGGAACTATGATCCAAAATATGTCGAAGATGATTATTAGAAAATGATAATATAATTAGCAGTTTAGATATCATTATGAGTTTTCATTTTTGAAAAATAATTTGATTGGAGTATTTATAATCGTATTATATTAACACTATTACAAAAAAAAAAAATTATGACGGTTCTAAAGAATTTTTTTTATGATGATTTTCGAACCATCAATAATATTGTTATTATTATTGTTGTTGTTGATGAAACTTGAATGGCTAGACTTCAATATTGTTCTTCTTAAAAGCTTTAGCTGATTATAGTGTTAGTAAATCTCGTTAGTCCTCAAATTCGTTTTCCTATTTCCTTTTTCTTTTCCAATCTGTTGGAGTTGGTGGTAAGATGCTGCCCAAGATATTTGGCTGCGTTGGACGACTTGATAATTCGCTATCACGAGGAGACAGCTGTGGACTTATCTTGAAACATGTCAACGTTATGAAAGCATTTTGCTTGGATTGTTAAATTTGATTATATTTAAAATACTATCTAACAATAAATCGTTAAATTTGATTATATTTAAAATATTATCTAACAGTATGCGGATGGTTACAAAATAAAAAATAATAATAATAATAAAATTAAGGGTATGTTTGGTTCAACAAAGGGGAGGGGAGGGGAGAGATTTTAATGGAGGGGAGAGGAGGGGAGGGGAGAAATTTTAATTAAATATATGTTTGGTTCAAAGGAGGGGAGGGGAGGGGAGGGGAAAATTTTTAATTAGATATATGTTTGGTTCAAGAAGGGAGGGGAGAGATTTTAAAACTAATTTACTATTTTATCCTTATAACTTGTTATAAATAAAATTAAAACAATATAAGTAGGGATAATTTAGTAATTGCATTTAAAATTTTAATTCATCACTTTCTCTCCCCTCCAAACCCCCCCACTTTTGGAGGGGAGCTAAAATGGCTTAGGAGGGATTTTGCTCCCCTCCCCTCCAAAAAATTGAACCAAACAAACATAATTTAAAATAATCTCTCCCTCCCCTCCCCTCCAAACCCCCCAACCAAACATACTCTAAAAGTTACATAACACCTCATATTTGGTTAGGCAATCCTGGGCAGTTCGTGTCATTTGCTTCCCAGTACAGTAATTGGATGCACTTTTCATAATCTAACGTGTAGTATTTAACAGCTCTTTTGGGAATCTGTACTCAAAATCTCAGACTCAGAGGGGAGCAACAATGATTCAAAGTGCAGGCTTCCGAAATATTGGTCGATCTTTGCGAGTTGGTTCTGCTTTACACAAGGTTTGTCAATCTTCTTTTTTGGGATATATATGGAAAGTGAATAGGAAACAGGGTATTTCGCAGAATTTTTGCTTCAAAAGTTTTAATAGGGAAATTAGGATTATCTTATCATCTAAGTTATTACGAGCTTTTAAAGATCCTGTGTCCAATCACCCATCTCAAATTTTGCTCATGAAAAACGCATATCATGAGAAAATCTCAGTCTAAAACAGGCACCCAGCTCTTAGATCTTAACTGCAAAGAACTACTTATTAACCATAAAGTACATATAATATGTGCTAAAAATGTTTTTTAGCAGCTTATTATATATATATATTTTATGGATAGTTTTAATCCTCATTTAGTATTCATATCACTGCTCACACAATTATATCTGAGCCCAGGTTTTTGGGCTCCTTTTGTGCTTTTTACATCCAATTTGTTTGAAATTTACTCATATTTTAGCCAAGATGTCATTTGTAAGTTAACTCACTCATTTTTTTTTTTTTTGGCAATTTTGTAGCTGGGAGCTTCTTATAGTTACACACCTTCTCCGCAACAAGTGTGTGAACCATCTACTTACAGGTAACTGTGTCTCACAAATAAATGTAAAACCATCTTTACAAAATTAGTTATTTGTTCTCTCCTCCACACTTTATTGTCCTTGGATATTTTTTTCTTTTGTTGTTTAGTGATGATGAGTGTGCTGATATGGATTGGGATAATCTTGGCTTTGGTCTCATACAAACTGACTACATGTACACCATGAAATGTTCCAAGGAATATTTCGAGAAAGGACAGCTAAGTCGCTATGGAAAGATTGAGTTGAGTCCTTCTGCAGGAGTCTTAAATTATGGGCAGGCAAGCTCCATTTCTTTCCTTTTCAATCATTCATAAGTTAAATTTTAATACCATCTCATTCTTGTGAAATGATTTATGCGATGTTTTGTGTTTATAGTCCCACAAATTAGAACATAGCTAACTGTTAGCCTTATGGGGGTTGACGGCCACCAAAAGAACTACAGAGGGATGTAATTAAATGGTTTAATGTGCATTCCCTGATCACCAATTGGTTTAATGAGGAGATGACAACTTTTACTTCAGAATTCCATAATTAAAACATTGTGAAACTAAACAACAAGTGCCTTGATCCACACTAACCTTACAATATCTACATAGGGATTGTTCGAAGGTATGAAAGCATACAGAAGGGAAGATGGGCGACTGATTCTTTTCCGCCCAGATCAAAACGCCATTCGTTTGCAGATTGGTGCTGAAAGAATGTGCATGCCTTCTCCTTCAATTGATCAATTCATTGATGCTGTGAAAGAAACTGCTCTTGCCAATAAGCGTTGGGTAATTTTAACTTCAAAAACTTTTCTGTGCAAGAATTTTCAGTTCTCATTTCACTTCTGCTTATTGTTCATAACACTATAACTAGGCAGGTTCCTCCTCCTGGTAAAGGGTCTTTGTACATAAGGCCTCTACTTATGGGAAGTGGTCCTGTATTAGGCCTGGCTCCGGCACCTGAATACACATTCCTTGTATTTGCTTCTCCTGTTGGTAACTATTTTAAGGTGGCTGCCTTTTCTCATGAAGCTTGCTTTGGCTTTGAATTTCTATAGGAAAGTTAATATATTCTTCTGTTGTGCTTTTAGGAGGGTTTGGCTCCCTTGAACTTGTATACAGAGGATGAATTTCACCGTGCCGCCCCTGGTGGATCCGGAGGCATTAAAGCCATAACCAATTATGCCCCAGTATGCAAATCCTTCACTCATGCTATTTGCAAAGAAATTGAATGATAAGAGCATTGTTTACTCATTTTTATATGTAGGTTCTGAAAGCACTAAGCAGAGCTAAAAACAGAGGATTCTCTGATGTCTTGTACCTTGACTCAGTGAATAAGAAAAATCTAGAGGAAGTATCTTCATGTAACATTTTCATTCTGAAGGTATTGCTAAAAACCAAAATTCTAGATTTCATTTCTAGTATCATTGCTTGTTTGCTCTGTGTAACCTTCTCTTGCCATTGTTTAACTTAACATCTTTTCAGGGCAATGTTATTTCAACTCCTGCTACAAGTGGAACTATTCTTGCGGGGATCACTCGGAAAAGCATAATTGAAGTTGCTTTTGATTTTGGTTACCAGGTACTATTTCAGTCTCTAGATAGTAAAAAATGAGTCCAATGTCGTTTATTCTGTGAAACCATGCATTTATATATTAACCTTCTAGCGTATCCTTTGTGCATACTGGCTAAAAACATCCAAATTGTGCCGCAGGTTGAGGAACGAGTAATTCAAGTCAATGAATTACTGGAAGCTGATGAAGTATTTTGCACAGGAACTGCAGTAGTCATTGCACCAGTAGGCAGTATCACATATCAGGGTAGAAGGTAATTACATTACTTGTGGCGACTATATTTTTTCTTGCCATCAGAATAACTCAGGGGCGGAGTCTGGATTTCAACTCAGTGGGGCTAAACTATAACTTAAAAGTGTATAGGGGCCAAACGAGAGATTTTTCAGGGATGTTGTCAAACTCTACTAGGGGCCATGATGCCCTTTGGTCTGAGAGAGCCTCCGCCTCTGGAAGAACTTAAAGTAACATTTTAAGAACAAACAATGAGCAAAAGCCATGTATAATCGTGCTGGAAACTTGACAATATTTCTGATATGCGAGCACATGTGGCTTATGTTTGTGCAGAATTGAATTCAAAACGGGAGCTCAATCTGTGTGTTGGAAACTTTACTCGACTCTTGTTGGAATTCAAACAGGTCTCATTAAAGATAAGAAGGGCTGGACTGTTGAGATTAATTAAGCTCTACATTCATAACAAGTAATGTGAAGCATCATGCTCCCCGTGGCAGTAGTCAAGTATCTTAATAAAAAAACTTGTCATCCGAGTTCGAGCCTAAGGGGTTAAAATATATTTGGGTTTTGCCCACCCATTTACCTTTAAAAAAGTATTGTGAAGCATCATCTGCTTTTGCTACTTGTAAATAGGACACACATGTCATGCTTATGCATCAAGGATTGTCTCATTTATCTAGTAAATACAGCAAGTGCTAAAATACTTTTAAGCATTTACAACTGTAGTACAATGTTTGTTTAATATCATGGTATTGTGGTATAAAAGCTGTCTTCAGAATATTGATGGGTGTTTGATAAATTATATTAGTTACCTTGAAGTAGAAGGTATATATGGGCTATCATTTTTAAGAGTTTATTTTCCAGTAAATAATTGGGAGAAATAATTGATAGTGATTTTGTATAACACGCAAACGTTAATATAGTATAGATATCAAACCCACGAGAAATTAATATTTTGGTCAATTTATAAAGTTGTATCAACTCTAACATTATTTATATTATTGATTATGAAAGCAAGAGTAATATTAAACTACTTTACCTAACTAATGCAATCAGATGACAAATAATAAACTCAAACACACGAAAAATGAGTTAAAAAGAACTTATGATAAATTGTTAAACACTCATCTTTTAATCAATTAACTATATTAATATATTAATCAAGTTAAGAATAATTCATTAGGATCAAGTTATTAAATGATTATATATATTTCTATCCTACATAAAAATCCATTCAACAATCATATCAAATAAATATGATCATATTATATTTTACCTAAGTTTAAACATTAATTAACTATGTTTACCAAGTTCATTAATATTACCAAATCAATGCTATTGGTCATGAATCAATAGAATGCATTAAGTATGGGATAAAATAAATAATCATATGTAGAATATTACAAATCCATAATAAAAGAGATTCAATTCATAAAAATTCATATTAGATTCACTTGCAATTTTAGAATAAGATATAACAAATGATGGAAAACTTAAACAAAAGCATCCTCTTCAACATAATAAAAATAAACAAATAATTAAAAGAATATAGATAAAAAAAAAAAGACAAATAAGGAATGTTGTCAATCTTCAATCTTCTCCTCTTAATTCTTACTTGATTTTCTTGATCGTTTCTGGGTTGTTCTTGTGTTTAGAGAATTTTTTTGCTTAGTTACATTCCTTTCCAAAAGACTTAATGAATAACCATATATGTCTCGGCAGACATCGTATTTTTACACATAGTCCGATAATGATTCTCCTATGAGAACACTCCTGAAAATTCGGAAAAGATTTAAGGTTCAATGTTGGAAGAGAAAGAAACCCTAAAAGCAGCAAAATCCAGGCCAGATGTCATCTATGTCTGGCCAAACTTTTCCACCAAAAATCGGTCAGATGTCATCTACATCCAGTCATATTTAGCCTCCACACCTGACCAGATGTCATATATATCCGGCCAGACATCGACAAAACATCCGACCGAACATAACCCAATTCAGGCCGGACATTAGTTGAATTTTAAATTTTAAAGAAGGATTCAATTTCTTTCCTTGTTAAACAATTTACATGAAACCATACTTTCCTTCTTGAACGACTTCTTTAACTGACGAGATCTTTTCCTTATTAGCCAAGCCCTAAACATTATATAAAGAGGATCAAATCACAGAAGCAAGGCCGACTTTTCAACCTTTGGACAGAACATTGAATACTCAAAATAGTAATGCTAAAGCCCCCGTTTCCAGCAAGTCAAGCAACTAAACCAAGTTTCAGAGGCATTCTTGTAGCTGAATTACGCTTAAAGGTAAGACTTGAGTGCCCTAAACCTGTACTTACGCATTTTATAGTTCACTGAACCGTATCAACTGCTCTATTCTATGTTCTTTGGGCTTCAGTTAGAGGGGGAAGACCTATCGATCGCTCTACACGGCCTCTCGGCTAATGAATATCTTATTTAGGGTAATTATTGGCAATGGGCCCACACTGCTCTTCTTGGTTCATTGTCACTTTTTGAGCCTTGACCAGCCACCCAGGTATGGATTGCTTCCTTTTCGTCTTCATCATTTTTCTTTTTTTGACTTGACATCCCTTATTGACGTAGATCATGCAGCACGCTCATTGGCGAGGTCGTGGAACTCATCGTGTTCAACTGCCCTTTAATGGTGATGACGAAGAGGGTGAGCCTCCTGCAGACTTAGTACCATATCGGCATGTTCGGCATAGGGCTTCTTCTTCTCGACGGGGTATGTTCCTGCTGCTGTATCTACTTTGACATCCACTGCTCCTCCCAGTGTTATCCCCGGTTCAATGGGCACTGGTCGGACCTGACTTACATGACCAGTAATGATGCTGGAATGCTTGAGGCATGGTTTTTTTCTCTGGCGCAGATGCAATCTTTGACGTTTTCACCTGTGGACGCTACACATTTAAGTATTCCCAATTGTTCATTTTCCTTTTTCCTTGTCTTGAATTCTGGTCGATCTTATGCTACAGACCTATCGACTTCACAGATCATTGTCATCATTTAGTGCAAGCAGCGAAGGTCGAGTTAATCAACAATGTTTATCTCATCGGTTACCTACAAAGAAACATTAGCATGTATGCATGATTTTCTAATTTTGTTTCCTATGTTTCTAATTGTAGTATAACGCTGAGGAGCTGGATGGGCAGATTAGGGAACAGCAACAACAGTATGATATGTCGAGCTAGAATTTTTCCCCTGCGCAGACCGCCTCTACAAGATGGGAGGTTCGTACTAATGGGTTGCATTCTCCAGACATGTGGTAGGAGTCTGAGCCTGCCCCTGAGGATGAAGAGTCTAAAGAGAAAAGAGCCGGTGATGGGGAATCTTCAGAATAGTGGATCCGTTATTTCTTTTGTTTGTTTCGTTTTGTTGTAAAAGCTCATTTTGTATGTGCTTTATTATGTAATGAAATTACCATTTCATTCATTCTTGTATTCATCATCATTTTTACAATGCATCATCTGAGTAAAAAATCAACTACAAGTCTTTTGCTTACGTCAGCCGTACATAGGTTGAGCTGGCCAGATTTTTCTTTGATGTCCGGCCGACTATTGAGTGAAAGTCTGGCTGGATTTCCCACGACATCCCAATGGAAGTAGGGTTTCTCACAAAGTTAGGAATCTAATCCATTTTTCTTCAAAATTGTATTTATAGGCTTCGACCTTCACTGTATTTACTACAAAAGCTCCTATATTTTTCCTTTCTTTATTCCAGAGGCTCCTGACGTCACTATTCAGATCACCCGGGTACTGGTAACTTCTAATATTGAAACATATCCGGCCGGACATTGCGTATATCCGGTCGGACATATTGAACATCCGGTTATTATTAACTCATCTCTCTGTCCCTATGACTCGTGTCCTATAAGACCCCATTATAACACTGATCCGCGGGATTACTGATTGGCCGCCCCAGATTTGGCCTAGCTCTCTACACTACATTACCTTCATCAAATCAAGATAGACTACGAGTTTATGAAGGCGACTTCATCTTTTTGGGACACTAAAAATCACATCTTCCGTTCCATGGCCACGAGTTATGTCCCTTTGCCTAAATAGTTTGATGCTATTATGGGTTTGCGATTCTCTCATTTTACCCCTTTGGTTGTAGCATTTTTCAAAAGTCATTACCCATTGGAGGCCTCTGAAGATTTTCTTTTTAACCCTACTGAGATGGAGAAGTGATACCTTGCCCCATTTACATTAAACTGAAAGCACTACTAGATGTTGCTCCTAACATTGAGGTAGGATCCCATTGCTGGAAGAGTGTGGCCATGTTCTGTATTTTGGCTTCATATCTCTTGGTGGGTAAGGATGGTAGGAGAGGCGATTACTGGCTGCTCCATATTATCCATGGTATCCGTATGCCTACGACCCTACCCATGTCATCTTGGCTGAAGATTTTCATGGTTTGGATGAAATCAGAAGCAATTCCACCCATCGATTCTTAGAAAGTCCTTTACTTTTGCAGATATGCCCTAAATTTTACCTAGGATGTCCTTGTGGATTTTCAACCTAGTGGGCTGCTATATTTTTGCATCGGCTGCCCATTCGGGATTTCGACCCAGCGAGCTAACACACCATTTTTTAGGTGTGGCTGCAAGGGAAGTTAAGGCTCATCAATCCTCCGCCGTCATCCATCTTTACCTCTTACGGAACAAGGCATCATTTAGCCCGTGCTATGGTGAAGAAGACTCTATCTTATGATACATGGAAGTAATGGCTGCAACAAGTGTCTGGTGCTAGGATTTAGTGGATGTGCCCTTGGTGGTGTCTCAGCTATGTTACCATCGATTTCTTCAGGCATTATATGCCTCTCCTAGACCTCCACACCAGTTCTTTCTACCTTCCTGCTAGGTGCCACTGAAAGTGAGGGTGCTCTCCATACCTTGTTCTTGATAGGTATACTTTCCGAGGCAGCCTTATCTCCAACCTAAGATAAGTGGAATTTTTGACTCAGTGTCAATCACAGATTGAGTGTCTAAAATCAGGAAATCAACAGGGTAGTAGAATTTATCAATTTGTAGTAAAACATCCTCAACTACTGCCCGCGGTGTTCTGATAGAGTGGTCAGCTAACTGTAAAACCACTGATGTAGGTTTAATCTCTCCAAGTCATAGTTGCATATGGATAGAGTATGACATGAGATTAATGTTGGGGTTTTGGGCGCGGGCGCGGCAAAAGCTCTGTTCGGGCGAAATCATAATTTTAAATTTTTTTAAATTATTGAATAAATTATTCAATATCCAACATGAATAATTCACTCAAATTTCACCTGAACATATTTATTCGATATCAAATAACGACATAAAAAGTTAAGAAATATCACGAAACTTTTACGAAAATATTTTTCCGCAAAATGGCATAAAACACGTTTTTGACCGAACCGACTACCCAATGCACATGAGGGCTGCCCAGGTCAGCCCCAATAGTGTTAGGGCAGTTTATGGGCTGCTTGAACAGTGATCAATTCACTGTTTGGATAGCCGTCACCCGATTGGCTTAAAAGTCACCCGATAACGCCGTTTTTCACCGTTTTCGCTTATTTCAACTCCGAAATAATTTCCGACAATTGTTCCAACACCCAAAATACATCCAATACATTCAAATGACATCATTTTCATCACAATCAACCCAGTTTTTCCAGATCTGATTTTTCAACAAAAATAATCAATTTTTCATGCTTTAATCCAACTTTTTTCAACATTAATCATATTAATCAAAACACCAATTCAAGTTGCCACCAATGAAGTGACCAAGAATAATTCTAGGCATTACAAGAGTGGTAATAACACTCTATAATGGCAACTTATCATCAAATGACAAAATTGAATCAATATTACAATAATATTATTCAAAACAACTTCACA
>SKCR01055250.1:0-45291 GCA_019454045.1 Zanthoxylum bungeanum | reverse complement strand
CCAACGAACAACGGAGGAACCTGAAGTTTAAGTAGATAAAGAACCTTCATTAACCACACTCTGTTGGTCTGAAAGGGTATCTAGACCTCTTGAATGCTTGTATTTGATACAAGAAATGAGTCTCGATGTTCTCTTAGTTGAAGAGACTGACCCTTTTACCTATAGAGAAGCGATGTTGGATATCGACTCCGTGAAGTGGCAAGAGGCCATGAAATCAGAGTTAGACTCTATGCATCAGAATCAAGTATGTGACTTGGTTAAGCTTCCTAAAGAAATTTTTCATATCGATTGTAAATGGGTTTACAAGAGGAAGCGCGAGCCTGATAGAAAAGTTGAAACCTTTAAGGCCCGACTGGTAGCTAAAGGCTACACGCAGCGACCTGGTGTCGACTATGATGAAACACTTTCGCCAGTAGCGATCCTAAAGTCTATCAGGATTTTATTGTTTATTGTTGCTTACCATGATTACGAGATTTGGTGGATGGATGTCAAACAGCTTTTCTAAATGGATTTCTTGACGAAGAAATCTATATGGAACAGCCAGAGGGTTTTGTATCCAGCGAAAACTCGAGCATGGTATGTAAGCTTAAGAAGTATATTTATGGACTTAAACAAGCTTCACGAAGTTGGAATCTTCGATTCGATGAGATAATCAAATTGTCTAGTTTTCTCAAGAATTCAGAAGAAAGATGTGTATATAGGAAGGCCAGTGGGAGTATGGTGGTATTTTTAGTTCTCTACGTTGATGACATCCTGATCATTGGGAATGATATCGGGATGATGCATGGCATCAAGGATTACCTATGTAAGAATTTCTCCATGAAGGACCTAGGTGAAGCTTCTTATGTCTTAGGCATAAACTCTATAGAGATTGAGAAATGAAGCTTATTGGATTATCCCAATCAACGTACATAGATAAGATCTTAGAACGGTATAATTTTGGTAATTGTAAGACATAAAATATATTGTTCAAACATGGCCTACATCTTTCGAAGAATATGTGTCCACAAACAAAAGATGAGAAGATTAGAATGTCTAATCACCCTTATGCTTCGTGTATTGGCAGCATCATGTATGTCATGTTATTTACTAGGCCTGATATCAGCTTCATATTTATCATATATCAGTCCAATCCAGGTAATGACCATTGGATGGCCATTAAACATATCATAAAGTATCTTAAAGGTACTAAGGATAAGTTTCTGATTTATGGAGGAAATGAATTGCGGGTTAATGGGTATGCGGATACAGATTTCTAATCAGATCCTGATGATAGAAAGTGTACATTAAGATTCGTGTTTACCCTTAACGGAGGTGAGTTTGTTGGAAAAGTTCCAAACATGGGTCCACAGCTGATTCCACCAGAGAGGCAAAATATATTAAAGTTTCTGAAGCTGCAAAAGAAGTTGTTTGGGTTAAGAACTTTATCAAAGAGTTGGGAGTAGTCCCAAATATCAAGAATCTGATTCTGTTATACTGTGATAATAATGGAGCCATTGCACAAGCAAAGGAACCGAGGGCGCATCAGAAGTCGAAGCATGTGAAACGAAAGTATAACATCATTCGAGTGATTGTGTCTCGAGGGGATATTGCCGTGTGCAAGGTCCCCATTGAAGATGATATAGCACACCCGCTTACTAAAGCCATTCCTCTGAAATTATTTGATAAACATGTGTAGACGATGGGTATGAGATACAATCATTATTGGCACTATAGCAAGTGGGATAATTTATTAGGGTTGGTGTTCGGAACGCCAATTTTCTTATGTATTTCCTTGTAAATACTTATTTTAACATTTTATTATGAATAAAATAAACAGTTTCTATTATATAACATCTATGATAAAGACGTAATTGACCTTAAAATGATGAGTTATGATACAGTTGCAAAAACACCGCAACTGACATTGAGTTGTATCATAACATTATCATTTCTTTAATCGTTCTTGGTCAATGTTTATATTACTTGGTCAGTAAGTTAACCCACTGAGACCGATACATGTCGTATATTTGAATCTTGGATTCCAATGGCAGATTCTAAATAAACCATGATTCTTGGAGACTCGTATAGACATGTAGGTGTTTATATCGGATAAAAATTGAACGAATCACCGAAGATTATTAATAGATGCTACACCAACGTCAATAAGAATCTTCTCAGGTTGAGTAGCATAGTGATTTCTTGACTTGAGATACCACTGTGGATATATGAGATATCCTTCACACTTTGATAGCAGTCACGTCACCGACCTATTAAGGTCAGACCTCCGCTTGTCCGTTGGGTGTGGACTGATCCTCAGGATATCCTATATGTGTCAAGATAGAATATGTCAGCTCTGTGTACAGAGCATAGGTATTCAATATCGAATTAGCAATCTGTTAAATCCATGGGCCTGTGGTACACTATAGAAGTGATTTCTAAGTGTTATTATAAGATTGCTAATAGAAACGTCGACGTGATTATATCTATAGAGATTTGACCTTTATATCTATATCTCTGGAATAATACGGATACCTGTGACGGAGAGATTATACGTATGCAATGACCTCGACATGTATGGTTCAGTGAGTTTATTTATGTTCGTCATAATTTACGGGTGGGTAGTTTATGGACACGAAATTGGATTTCGTGACATATACGCATGAACTTATAGAGTCTCACTAATGAAATATACTTGTAGAGCACTAGGGTAACTTTTATGAATAATATTGATTATTTATAAATCGTTTAATGGTTAAACGAAAGATACATGCAAAAGGACATTTTAGTCATTTCCTAATTAATGTGTATTTGTATTTAATGTATGATTTTATTAAATACAGATTAATTAAATGTCAAATTATGATATTTGATGTATATCATTAATATATATATATATATATTTGGATTATTTAAAGTAAATATAATACATATATTTAAGATATTTGTATTTAATTAATTATTTAATTATTTATTTGTTAAATAATTACAATAAATAAAATATAAACATCTACCATTATGATAAAGTTAGGAAATGATTAGTTAGAGTATAAGTTTTACTGTACATTAAAGTAAAGGTGTTAAAAAGGAATTTGACTTCTTTATTTTGTTTTGAAAAATTGAAAAAAAAAATTTCCTTTTTTCTTTCCAAAATTCGACCAACCCTAGAAGTATTTAAGGGTTTCATTTTTTTCATTTGCTTCACTTTTTGCTAAGCCTCCAAATATTAGGAAAAAAAAAGTTGAGAGAAAAATTGAAGAACAAAAGAGAAAATTCAAGAAAACTTCTAGCTTTGTAAGTTTTTTCTAATATTCTCCAACTAGAAAAATATTTTTAAGGTTCTTGACTATAACATGTGATGTTTGGTTATTTCTCTACTCTTTTAATTCTTTAATAAAATGGTTGGAAACATGAATGAAAGATGTATGCATGTATGTTAAACAAAGTAAGCTTATTAATGGTGTATAAGCACATGTTAGATCATTTGATGATCTTGTTACCAAACTAGAGTTGTTAGGTCACTCATTGATGACCTAGAATTATTCTTGAGTTGATTCAAAGTGGTGAGACTTGTTTGGTATTGTAGAGATTAGATTAAAGTGTTGGATTTGGTTAATTTTGGTTAATTTATTAATTTGATTAATTTGAGAAATTAAGGTTCTTAACCTAAACCAAAACGGGGGCCTTTCATATATGTGTTGTACAATGATGTATATAAGATGTACAAATCATTTGATGTTGATTGGAAATCATCTAAACTTGTTTTTGACAAATTCGGACAAAATTGCAAAAAGTACAAACTTGGTGTACCTCGGCAATTTGGAGAAATTTTGGGGTTTTTATTGTGAGTTATATTTTGATGTATTTGACATGTAGAAATCATTTTGGTAGTTATTTGAAATCACTTAAATTTTTATTTGATAAATTATGACTAAAATTATAAAAATACAAATCTTTGGGGTCTCACGGTAATTAAAAAAAAATCTTATTTTTGGGTAAAAAAATCTGATTTTTGGGTAAAAAATTCAGTTTTTAAGTTTTGAGTAATTAGAATAAATAATTTTATTTTAATTGCCCAAAAAAATTATTGAAATCGGAAAATTTTATTTTTCCACGTTTCGTTGCGTTACCCGGTTATACCTCCTAAAATCCCTTACATGTATAACCCTTAACTTGTATCTCATCTTCTTCATATATCAGAAACTTATCCTTAGTACCTTAAGATATTTCAGGATATGTTTCACAGCTGTCCAATGATCATTATCTGAATCAAATTGATATCGGCTAGTCACACTGACGCCGAAACTGATGTCAGGTCTTGCCCATAGCATAGCTTAAATAGACTTCTGGATCTTACAAACCAAGATTGAAGTCTCATTGGGTACGAAATCTTCTGGTTGTTCCATATAGAGATCATCCTCGAGGAATCCATTTAGGAAAGCGGTTTTCACATCCATGTGCCATATCTCATAGTCATGATATGCAGCAATGGCTAAAAGAATCTTAATAGATTTTAGCATGGCTACTGGTGAAAATGTTTCCTCATAGTCAATCACAGGACGTTAAGTGTAACTTTTCGCTACCAGTCAGGCCTTAAGGGTTTCCAACTTTCCATCGGGCCCTCACTTCCTTTTATAAACTCATTTACAACCAATAGGTTTAACTCCTTCAGGAAGTTCAACCGAGTCTCAGACTTGATTGTCATGCATAGAATCCATTTCAGACTTCATGGCTTCCTACCATTTTCCTGAATCGATATCTAATATCGCCTCTTTATACGTAGTCGGATCTGTTTCCTCCAGGAGGAGAACATCAAGGCTAGCATCAGACATTAAAAACAGTCTCTCATAAGGCCTTGATATTCTATTCGACTTACGTAGAACCTATATAATAAATCATTCACCTAATTGGATCCCTGATTCCATCTCAAGTTCCTTAATGTTGGAATCAAACTCATCGAGTTCAATCTTTCTACAATTTCCACTTTGTCTCAAAAATTCATTTTCAATAAAAGTGGTAAAATGAGCAACACATACATTTCGTTGCTCAGAATCGTAGAATTGATATCCCCAAAGAATTTTCAGGATATCC
This sequence comes from Zanthoxylum bungeanum, assembly GCA_019454045.1. Classification (NCBI taxonomy): domain Eukaryota; kingdom Viridiplantae; phylum Streptophyta; class Magnoliopsida; order Sapindales; family Rutaceae; genus Zanthoxylum; species Zanthoxylum bungeanum. The sequence continues at coordinate 40,221 of SKCR01055250.1, read as the reverse complement.
AATATTGGATGAGAAACAGCTTCTCTCATGAGGCCTTAATATTCTATATTGGGCGAGAATCCCATTCTATCTTAAATAATTTCTAAATTCTTTACTCATGAATTCAACGCCTCGATCTGATCGAAGGCACTTTATGAATTTTTCGGTTTGTTTTTCTACCTCATTTCAGAATATTTTGAATTTTTCTAATGTTTCTGATTTATGTCTCATCAAATAGACATATCCATATATTGACTTATCCTCCGTGAAAGTCACGAAGTATGTCGAACCATCATGAGCGGAATAATTTAATAGACCACACACATCACTGTATATTAGCTCCAATCAATCTTCAACATGGTGTCCAACACTAAGAAATGAAGCCTTTGTCATTTTCCCTTAGATACATGGTTCACAATTGGATAAGGATCTAGGTAAGAACTTCAATCAAACCATCCTTAACCAATTTTGATAGATGTCCAACACATATGTGGCCCAGTCTCATATGTCATAATTCATCATTATTTAATTCAGATCTTTTACTTGTATTTTCCTCTACATTAAAGACATCTCGATATGTTTCCAAAATATAGTAATCGCTAGATAAATAATATTCACATATCAAATAGTTGTCTTTATTAATAAACATAAAGCATCATCTTTAATGTTTAATTTATATTCATCTTTATCCAATATCGATAATGATATTATATGTCTGATAAATGAGGGTACATAATAACACTCATGTAAAAATAATTTACATCCATTATGGAGATTTAGAACAATCGTTCTTATAGCCTAGACATCCAATGTCTCGCCAATCCCAACTCTAAGTTGGGATCTCCCCTTTGTTGATTTCTGATTTGCTTTGAACAACTACTTGAGTGTTCTCATAATGCTCCAAGCATCAAGTACCTCTATGTTGGGTTTTCTAGGTCAAACCAAGATCAGTTAAGCAATGAAATGTGCGAATACAACAAAGAAAAGTAGCGGAAATACTCACTTTGATCGGCTTTTGGATGCGATTAACACAAAATTTTCTTCCATGGATGATTCGGCCAAGCCCTTGGTGTGATCTTCAATCCAAGATCCAAGCATTGTTGTTGATTCCAAGCTCATAGATGGGTTTCCCTATCACGTTTGTAAGACTCCTTTAAGTGTGCTAGCACCATGAAAAATTTCCAACAAATCTTTCATTTACTCCTTTTAACTCTCGGTCAAGGAGAGAATTTTTTAGAGAAAAATGGCACCATTGCCGTAAGGGAGAGGGAGAGAAGATGAAGTTGTAATGTGTTGTTTTTTTTTGTATAATTGATTTCAAAAATAAAATACCATATTCCACTTTCCAAAAATGGTACAAGGCATTAAAGCCTTCAACAACTCACATCAATCAAAAGTGTCAAGATGTCAATCACCAAAAAGGTGACAAGACTTCCATCACTTGAGTGACTAATGATGTGACGCATGATGTGACTTGTGGGCCCGACTTAATTCAAAATATGAGTGGGCCCGCAACACATCCCGAACTCGGGTTCGCTAATTCTGAATAACGAATTTCCGTTGCGACGTAATTAATCAAATTTAATTAAATAATTATGCCTAGCAAAATTACTATTCACGTCGCTAGCGAAATTAATTCTAAATTAACTCGTTCGCCGAATTAAAATCTATTTTAATTCCGTGTCGAAATCTAATTTCGTATAATATATCAAATATATTATTTTATCGATTAATTCCAAATTAATCGTTCTCTCTCTTTCAAATATTATTTTATCCTAGATAAATATCTCCGCATTAATCTAGATTAATTTTCTCTCTCATCTAATTAATCCCAGATTAATTATGTTCGAGTCATACATCATCGGTGAATCTTCGGGAAGCGACCCATGAGATCCCTGGATATGTTGGCAGTAAACCTGGTCATCGGCTATCCGAACACGTACGTACCTAGTACTACTTTTTTACCGATTTACGAGACATGGTTGGCTTCTAGCAAAGCACCGTGCCTACCCAATTCTCCAGAAATATTCTTAAAGGAATAGTAATATGATCAGGCGTAGTATATGTAGTATTGCGGTATTGCGATCCAGTATCAGATGTCACATGCTAGGCTTGGCTGGCTGGAATTGTGTCTGCCCTGTACGAAGCATATATCGGATCTCTAGTAACTAGTCTCTATAATCGGATAAACATGACCTAGTCATATTATCCCGATAGCTGGCAGATACAAGAGTATCAATTCCTTATCCTACGTGACTATCATCTCCATATGACTGAAGTGACACTTCCATCTTGACATCACACCCAATACACTACGATTCTCAATATACCCAGAAGAGGCGTACACATAACCTGTTAAAGCCTTGGACGACCAAAACCCAATATTGATTGTCGCAAGTATTAGCAATGCAAGTCTCAGGTTAAGACTAAATACACCTACCCTGATTCGGACTTCCATAGACACAGAGTCATACTACCAATGGAATTCCGAGGGGTTTATCCAGAGCGAAGCTGTTTCCGTACCATCGGTTAAACACAACCTCCTATCACACTTGCATAAGTATCCAATAATTAAATATATGAGAATTATGTCGTTATGCTCCCATAACGCGCACAAGTGCAATACTAGTCTATTCCGCATTATCGATGTCCAATCTCGGTAATACTACGACTAGGGATATTTTAATGATTAAACCTTAACGGATTAATAATGTCTCATATCTTATTAATCCGGAACTAATCATATGGACTTTTATCATTTATATATCCCGGTAATCTAATTACAAATGTTAAAAGAGCAATTTCCTTTGTCACATAGTTAATTTGTACAAACAATACCATGTTCTGTACAAATATTGATACTATGGGTCATAATTGTCCAACACTCTATGTACTGTCTGGAAATATCTGGAACCATCAATCATAAAATGTAGGATTCACTCTTAGGTTCTCATCCTTCCATTTTTCAAAAGTCTCACGCTTCGGAAGTGGAATCAGGATCGATTTCAACAGGCAATGGATTGAGCATACATAGCCAACGTTTCCGACTCTAAGACAAGGTAAATGTTCATTTCCCATTCAAAATAGTTTTCAGCTCTTTTCAGTTTATTAGATCCAAAAGTATCGTTAATGAATTTACGGCAGCCATCTACATGACAACAATTAAACACTTACAGGACATTTTTCATTTCCAATAAAAACACTACTAATATAATTATGGTTTTAAATATATTAAAGCTCCCCCACTACTTTACGTAATTTTGTAATCTCTCTTAATATAAAAATATAAATTTGACAGTCAAAATTTCATAGAGGGAAGTGGATCCCATGAAATTTACTCCAGCTTCACAATAATGAGGGTCTTGGCCTTCATAAACGTATTAGGTAGACCTCCAACGTCAATCACATTGATGTGACTCCTATGTTTTGTCTTGAACTATTTCTTATCGTAAAAAAATAAATAGGATAATATATTAAAACGTGTTCTAGGTGTATACTTGTAAATATCACTAATGAGCTTCATAAGTACACCCTCACAATAATGACGGTATTGGATGACTAAGTCAACTCATCATGCTACATTAATATTTTACCGGAGCGACCTAAGTTCCGACCACTTATACCCTAATAATAATGACAGCATTGGGCATAAGTAAGAAGAACTCATTCATCTCCATATTGACAAGACAGACCATCCAATAATGCTCCAACATTATCAATTCTATTGTTGACGGCTGATTTTGATCTCAGGGGCAATAAGGGATCTACGCTCCCGAGACAATCTTCCTGCAACTGTGAATTTGTTTTTGTTATGGGAAACAAAAAGCAAATTTGGCAAAAGATAGATGAACATACCAATCAACAAATGGATTTAACGTGGTTTTCGGCGGATCAGATCCAACCTACATCCACGGGCAAAAAACGGGTGATTTCTATTACTGAAATTACGCTGTTACTTGTTTACAGGTCTAATAAATTATTCTCTCCCTTTTTTAAGTATGCTCTCCCCTCCATTTATACTAGCAAAGAGGCGGTTTCCCTTCCCACAAGACTTCTTGGCCGAAACTACCTTCGTCTTCATCTAAATTCTATAAGAACACTGACTTATCATCTTATCCCATAAAAACAGGATGATATATCATCTTATCCCGTAAAAATAGGATGACTTATCACCTGGAACATATCTTTGCCATCTGCTCGGTTTTCAAGAGGTCGGACACAATAGTCCTCTGAACTGAGAATGCTGCCACCGATCTGATAATGACCGGTCATCCGAGCTTAAGTGGTCAGTCACCGATCAACTTTATGATCGGTCCCTTACCGTTGGCGCATGCAACATCGAATGGTCGAGTCGGCATTAATGGTCTTGATCAATAAGGGAGTTTACCCTTTTACCCCTTGTCGTGCTGCTTAAATATCTAGTGCTTGAAAATAACATCAACATCTGTCATCTAGTTCTCGGTTCCAACGAGTATACAGTTGGTGCCGGGAACTATACAGAAAGAGTAGTACTCTGACGGACTGATGGCCGACCCTTTTGAGGAGAAGTTTATTGGCCTGTCACCACCATGTCCTCGGTACAATTAAGATGTTCGGTCTGATTTCCTTTCCCGCCAAAACAAAATCTTTTTGTTACCCTTCTGGAGACTCTCTCGAGACGCGCAATCATCACATCTATTTAAATGCCCATCAAATCATCTCTAGGGTTTAACCTGAGCCTGACACTTGTCAAAATATCAGCCGACTTCCCGCCAAAAGCAAACAAAACTGATCGTTCACTGCCGACACCGAAATACATCCAATCTCAACCGTTCATTCAACTCTGACAAATCGCTTCCGAAGTAAACAAATGGCACACATCTGGGGCTCTTTCTTAATCTAACGGTTACAAACGCCCCGACGTGACTATAGGAAGATGAAGCGATCACCTTGCGTCTGTTTGGTAAAAAATTTGAACTTTATCAACTGTAAAAACTCTCCTCTCTCCAACTGCGACCCGTCCGATTAGTGCGACCAAAGCTCTCAAATCACTCTTCCAGCCTTCGAAAAGAATCAAGTAAGTCTCTGAACGACCTCATTGGTTTGTACTTGTTGTTCGTTTTTTTTTTTTTTTTGTGGTGGAGCATGTCTGGATTTTGGGGATGATGGGTTAATGGATTAGGGAGACTTCGGGTTGTTCTGGGTTCTGTGTCTTGCTCGACGTTGCTAGGGAGAGATTTATGGTTGATGGATGTTGTAGGGCACTTAGAACCTGTAGGCTTAGTTTTTCGGATTCTCAAGGTAATTACGAAGTCCCCGATAGTTTAAAAATTAGCTATAGACTGACCTCTTCTTTCCCATTCGGATGTCAGTGATGTCTGATAATGGATCTTCCTCGGCAAACCGCGCTAAACCTTTGACTCCCCCTATCGTAGAGCTCTCCTCGAGCTCGGGCGTACCAAGCGTAGAGGACCTCGACATACCCTCACTCCTTCCGAATTAAAGAAGATACCTACCATCAAATAATTCCACGGAAGGACCGAGAGCCTGGTGAATTCGACTGCTCGGCTTTGGACATGAATCGGCCCTCCAAGATAACCGAAGATGATCTAGCACTGCTCTGGAAACGCAATGCTATTATGATAGATATTGCCATCGAATTCCCTCATCCACTTGACCGTGCCAGTCAACCTGATGAGGGTTCAGTGGCTCTTCTTCCGGCCTTCTTCGAGTGTGGACTCCAGCTATCAATTCAGCCTTATTTCGCCTGGTTGTTGGCCGAAATGGAGATCGCCCCTTGCCAACTAAGCCTGAATAGTTGGAGGATCTTGGCCGGGCTATACGTGATTTGGCATAGGACAGGCCTCGGCGAACCTACTCTTGAAGAAGTGAAGAGGTTGTATCGGTTGAAAGCTAACCCAAGAACGCACCATGGCTGGTACTACCATTCAGCTTACACCGAGTCGTCAAACATCATCGGAAAACTCCCCGATTCCAACAAAAACTTCAAAGATTTATGGTTCTGGGCCACGGGAGATTGGGGACGGGCCCTGACAATATATGAAGAGGAGACTTCAGTCCCGGACATTTTTAGGGCGGGAGGTTCGGAATCTAACCCTTAGTGTTCCGGCTCTTTGATTTTGTGATAGGATTCTAACTCTTTGACTCTTCCCAGCTTGTTAGAGGGATGCCCCCAAGGTCTCTCATCGGGTCCGGGTACAGATACGATGGGCTCGGCGATATGCCTACCATTGGAAGCAATTGGTTAATGTTGCGGCCTTTGTCGAGTCGGGCCTCATCCGGACTGCCCCTCCGAGGGTCCCGGGGCAGATAGGTAGACTTTACTAACCTTCTGACCAATCCCATTGTTTTCTTAGCATGATGATGACTTGAAATTATTCAGATTCTGGACTGACCATTTTTTTACCTTTGCCTTTTGCAAGAATGTCAAAGAGGCCAAAATACATTGATCAATTGACCGGTGCAACAAAGAAAACGGCGGCTATATTGGAGCCGGACCCTCTCATAAACGGCCAGCAACTGCCGAGGCCAAAAGGGTGACTGAAGAGGCAGCCCCGCCGGCTACCCAAAGCTTATCTCCCTCATCCAGGGCATCCAACAGTCCCTACCCGACCTGCCAGCCCCCCAAAACCTACTAGAAAAATGAGACGTCTGATCGGGGCAGAGGAAACCGAGCTGACTCGGGAGATAGAGGAGGAACAGGCCACGAGCAAAAAGCAGCCAGTTCGGAAAGAGAAGAAAATATCGGATGGCACTTCCAGAAAGTGGAAAGGCGCAGTGATTCTTGGCGTAGAAGACCTCGGTCAGGACATTAGGGAGGCCACTTCTCACCTGGTGTCGGCGATCAACGAACTGGCCGAAGCGGTCCCTCCGGTGAAGATTATGAGATACGAAGATATCTCTCCCGAGGATGTGGTTACGGGGTTGTGCTCCCAGATGGCCAAGGTAGCTACACTTCCCTCATTCCCATTATGAGTCCATGACTTAATCTGATTTCTGATTTTCTATTTCTCCTCGGCAGGTGACCTATCTGGCGGCCAAGAACAAGGATCTCCTCCTGAGCCTTCTAACCGAGGGTGGCCAAGCCCATAAGCTTCAGAACCACCTTACTAAAATGGAGGTCGAGCTGGCTAATAAAGACGAAACGATAAAAAATCTGGAACTGGTCGCAGTCGAGGCTCATTCAAACAAATAAATCTCTCAGGGCCGCCGCCTCTCTGGAGAGGAAAAACGCTGATTGAGGCTGCCAAGAATGACTTGGAGGCTGCCCAGGTCGACAACAGGATCATACAGGTGGAAGTGCATAGCGTTGAATCCAAACTGAGGGCCAAAGATGAAGAACTGGCACGGGTTCGTGACGAGCTTAAGAGAAAGGAAGATGAGTTGGAGGCCGAGAGGGACGCAATCAGACTTGATCCCGATGATATTACCTAACCTGGATATGGGGCCTATCCATGCGGCCATTCGCTTCTGCAAAGGGGAACTCTCACATGAGGAGTTTTAAAAATGGCTACCCCCTCTCCTGAAGAGGTGATGGATCCCGACCCCATTTTGATAGCCCCGGTACCCCCAGCTCCTAAGGAAAACCGACATGGGGCTCATGTTCCTGCCCCAGAAGCTATATTTGTCGGGGCCTCTTAGGCCGTCAATGTGGAAGCCAATGTCCCTCCTTCCGAGGCCGAGCCCAGCCATCTGCCACCCGAGCCTATCGAGGAAGAACCAATTGCCCCTACGTGGACCGATGAGTATGGGGTAACCCGAACGGGGCCCCATGTAAACTTGAACAAAAATACACCTCTTTGTAATAACTTTTACAACTATGTATTTTTTCCTTTTGTCAATGCACGTTTCTATTTCACTCCTTGTCTTCCACAATTTGCTCCGAATGCGTTCTTGCAAACGACTACTCGAGGTCTGACCGACCGAAGAGACTGACTCGGTGGGACGTAACCCGACCCCGAGCTGAGAGAAACACTTGGCTCTGGGGAATATTACGTCCCCAGATCAAAAGCTGACTCGGTGGGACATAACTCGACCCCGAGCTGAGAGAAACACTTGGCTTTGGGGGAATGTTACGTCCCCATACCAAAAAGCTGACTCGGTGGGAAATAACCCGACCCAGAGCTGAGATGGACACTTGGCTCTGGGGGAATGGTACGTCCCCAGAACAAAAAGACAAACTCGGTGGGACGGAACCCGACCCCGAGCTGAGAGAAACCACAATGGCCTCGGTGGAACGAATCCAGCCCCGAGCCGAATAACCGAGTGGCCTCGGCGGAATGAATCCAGCCCCGAGCTGAATAACCAGAAGAGGCCTTGGTGGAACGAATCCATCCCCGAGCCGATAACACAAGCAGTGGCCTCGGCGGAACGAGTCCACCCCCGAGCCGATTAATCCTTGGGACTTATTCAGAAGGGAAGTGAATCATCCTTTGAAGCCCTATCGAATCTGGCACGGGCGTCCCCTTACCAGGCCAGCGAAAAAAAAAAAAAACTTTGGAAAATAAATCAAAAAGCGGGGGTGACTTAGCACTTATCCCAAGCAAAACATTTCGCAAGTGTAAACAACAGCACGGATGCCTCAAAACAGCGTCCTGTCCGAGGTCTCCAAAACATAATTCTGAATCTTTCAATTCAGAGTCTCGGCAAACCGGGATTCGGATCAAAGAGCGTTTAGAATGGTAAGGGCACATTCATCTATACGTCAGGTCACCATGGGGCATGTGTATTGTTCGAGGGCTCCTCCTTACAACGCTGGAGCAGGCATACGCTATCCATCCATGTACTATGCTTCTCACAAACCCGAATGACCAAATAGGTAGGGATCAAATAGTGTCTGAAACATTAATGGCACGCTCCTCCTTATGTTTGGTAACACTAGAGCAAGCAAACGCCACAATGGCATAATCCATCCCCGTACTATGCTTCTCACGGATCCATTGGTCAGACAAAACATACGGGAACATATTCCCCGCAGTCGTATTTCCCAAACCGGCCAGGCCGACCATCTCACGGGGGTACTCCCTCCCCGTGATTACCATCCCGAGATATCCCTCTTAAATGCAAGTCATAGGGTAGTTACGCCCCAACTTCGGGAGTTCGACACTACCACGAAGGGTTCACGTGCTCCCTCATGCATTTCATCCCTTGACGCGGTCCTGATCCTCAAAAATGAAATGAGTCAGGTCGGAGCACTTCTGCCCGGGGTTTTTATGATAGCACCTGTGATTGGTGTGTCACAGGTTTGGTGCCTTTTCTGATCCCAGATCATCCCTTCGCATCGACTATATCCCCAAATATTAAATACGGCTTTCAAATCTAATTAAAAAGCGAGTGGAAATTTTCTTAATCGAAAAGATAAAGTTTTATTCATATTTGGGGACCTACTGCCCTTCCTACAACTCTCTACGGGACATTTCAAGAGAGGCTTTATATTGAGCTCATAACCCTTGTCGGTTGTAAAAAACGAAATAAAGAAAAATCTACTGGAAGTACTTTCTCAACATCTCGGCGTTCCAAGGCTTCCTTAACCGTGTGTCGTCCAGCTGTTCCAAAATATAGGCACCCGACCTTACCACCTCCACAATTTTATAGGGCCCTTCCCACTTGGCACCTAACGAACCTTCCTTCGGCCTTCGAGTGTTCAAGATGACCCTTCTCAATACCAAGTCACCTGGAAGAAAGACACGGGTCTGAACTTTTTTGTTGTAGAAATGGGCCATTCTTTGCTGGTAGATTGCTTCCTTCATAGTCGACTTCTCTCTCTTTTCTTCGATCAGGTCGAGATGACTTCTGATGAGTTCTTCATTCTGTCCGTCCTTAAAATTCCGGACCATGTGGGTAGTTATTCCGATCTCTGCTGGAATAAGCGCTTCGCATCCGTATGATAAGGAAAACGAAGTTTCCCCTGTGGAATCCTTACAGGTCGTCCGGTGCACCCACAACACTTCCGGTAACTCCTCGACCCATAAGCTCTTGCAGGCTCCGAGCCGAGCTTTAAGATTTTCCTTAATGGTTTTGTTTGTCACCTCAACCTGCCCGTTAGACTTGGGATGGACAGGTGAGGCGATTCTTAAGGCGATTTGGAGGTCTTCACATAACTTCCTGAAGCCATTGCTATCGAACTGTTTTCCGTTATCGGTGATGACGGCCCGAGGAATTCCGAACCTGCAGATAATATTTTTCTTCAAAAACTCCATAGCTTTCTTCTCTGTGATAGCGGATAGTAGTTCAGCTTCCACCCATTGGTGTGAAATAATTTATGGCAACAATGGCGTACTTCGCCTGCCCTCGCCCCCTCGGCATCGGCCCGATGATGATATCCAGCCCCCACTGGGCGAACGGCCAAGGACTGGACAGGGTAGTCAACTACTCTGCCGGCTGGTGGTGAACATTGGCATTCTTCTGGCATCCTTCATATTTCCGGGCCACCCTTATATCGTCCTGATGCTTGGTTGGCCAGTAGAACCCTTGCCTTAAAGCTTTAAAGGAAATTGATTTTCCTCCGGCGTGACTCTCACAGATTCCCGCATGAATTTCCCTGAGCACATTGTCAGCCTCATCTTCTGCTAAACATCTCAGGAGGGGTACTGTATAGCCCCTTCGGTATAGCACCCCTTCGATCAGGGAAAACTTGGTGCTTTTAAATTTCAGCTTCCTGGCTTCCTTCTTATCTTCGGGTGTCTCCCCAGTCTCCAAATATCTCCTGATTGGTTGCATCCATGAAGATTCGTTTTCCATATCCAGCATCGCTACCCCGAGCTCTCCCATATTTTTTTCTCGGAGGTAGATTAGAGGGACTATTCTATGATTTTCCGACCTTATCGAAGATGCGAGCCGTGCTAAAGAGTCTGCCTCACAATTGTTTTCCCAGCCGACTTGCTCAAAATGTACGTTCCCCATTTTTCCCACCAACCTTTTTACCTCAGGAAAATATGCTATCATACTAGGCTCCCTGGCTTGGAAATCTCCCTTCAGCAGCTGAACGGCCAGCTGGGAGTCGCTTCTTACAACTACGTCGTGGACGCCCATCACTGTGCATAACCTTAAACCGGCTAAATTGCCTCACACTCCGCCTCATTGTTTGTGGCCTCGAAGGAGAATCTCAAGGTGAACAATACTTCTTCACCTTTATCATTTTTAGTATGATTCCGGCCCCATTACCTTGTGAGCTGACAGATCCGTCTACCGACATCTCCCATTTGTCTTCCCCAACGATCAAAATCTGGGGTTCTGTGAATTCAGCAAACAAAGTCCACCAGAGCCTGCCCTTTTACCGCTGCCTTGGGAGGTAGGTAAAAATGTCGTGTTCACTCAACTCTACCGACCTTTTCATTAACCTGCCCGAGACCTCCGGTTTCTGCAGAATCTGCTTCAAAGGATAATCGGTATAAACCCCAATAGGATGGGCCTGGAAGTAAGGTCATAACTTCCGGGCCGCAGTGATTAATGACAAGGCGACCAGCTCATCTGCTGGATATCTGGTCTTAGCATCTAATAAAGCTTTACTAACATAATACACTGGCCTTTGAACTTTATCGACCTCTTGCACTAATACTGAACTTATTGCATGCTCCGAAACAGCTAAATATAAGTATAAGGTCTCACCTGGGGACGGCTTTTCTAGAAGTGGGGACTGCGTCAGGTATTGTTTTAACTGCAGGAAGGCCTCCTCGCATTCTGGCGTCCAGTTAACTTCCATTTTTGCCATCTTGGCGACTTTGAAGAAAGGGTGGCACTTGTCGGTTGCTCGGGAAATAAATCGATTTAATGCGGCCACCCTGCCGGTCAGGCTTTGCACTTCTTTTATCATCCTGGGAGACTTTAAGTCCAGAACGGCTTGTATTTTCAGCGGATTTTCTTCTATACCTCGGGAGCTTACCATATAGCCCAAAACCTTTCCCGAGGCCACTCCGAAAGCACACTTCTCCGGGTTGAGCTTTAAGTTATGCTTCCTTAGCAATTCAAAGGTTTTCTTCAGTTCGTTCACGTGACAACCTGTCTCCTTAGACATTGTTATCATATCATCAACATATATCAGCATTGCGTGCCGACGAGTGGCCTAAAAATCTTGTTCACCAGCCTCTGAAAGGTTGCCCCGGCATTTTTCAATCCGAAGGGCATTACTTTATAACAATAAAGCCCCTGATCGATAACAAAATTTGTCATTCTCCTCGTCCTCAGGATGCATCTTGACCTAGTTATATCCCAAAAATGCATCCATAAAGCTTAGCAGTCCCTGGCAGGCCGTCGAATCCACCAACTGATCTACCTTTGGTAGTGGGAAGTTGTCTTTCGGGCATGCTTTGTTGAGGTCGGTGAAATCCATGGACATCCTCCACTTTCCATTGGGCTTCTTCACTAATACCACGTTCGATACCCACTCCGGGTATTTCGCTTCTCTGATAAAACCAGCTTTCAACAGTTTTTCTACCTCTACAGCCATTGCCCTGCACCGCTCCTGGTTAAAGGTTCTTCTTTTTGCTTGACCGGTTTGTGGGATGGGTAACTGCCAAACGGTGACTGATAAACATCAGATCTATCCCGGGCATATCATCGTGCCCATGCAAAGATGTCCGGGTACTCATTTAGACACTTCAGCAGGTCTTGTTTCAGGGCCTCGTCTAAGTCTTCCCATATTTTTACAATCTTCCCCAGGTCCGAAAAGTTCTATAATCTCTAATCTTCGACTGCCCCTAGCCGGGCAAATTTCTTTGGCCGAGGACCCGGATCCTTAAATGCCTTTCCCCTTCTTCATTCCCTTGCCTTTTCCGGGTACCACTTCAAGTGTAGGGGTTTTTTAGGGGTGTATCCGGTAACGCAGCGGAAGCGGTGGAAAATCGTATTTTCCGATTTCAAAACTTTTTCTCTGATTAATTAAATAAACACATTTATTTAATATTCCAATAATCAAATTATGAAATAAAATTCAATAAACATCATTTAAGTGAATTTACCAAATTACCCTTACTTTGGTATTTTGTCCATTTTAGTCCGAAATTGATCTAATCAATTTTGAATGATTCTAAATCATTTCTAAGATGAACTTAGCATGTTCAAAACATCAAAAACCAAAATAACAAAAATCCCAATTTCTAACCATGGCCGATGCACTCACACTCATTAGGGGCATTTGTGCCTTTTGTCATTTCATGCTTCAAAACACATCTAAATGTAATCCAATCAACATGAAACTTTATATGCATCATATACACATCCAAATACACAACATATATGAAAAGCCCTAAATTTGGAATTGGTCATGAACCCTAATTTTTCAATTTCATCAAATTGGACAAATTAGACCAATGGTTATTTTAAACCAATTTTTTCAATCATCATTCTTCCATCCAATCCAAGTCTCAACACAATGAAACAACTCAAGATCAAATCTAGGTCATCTAAGAGTGGGTCAACAACTCTAGATTAGCAACATGGTTTCCAAAACCTTAAAAGAATGTTTACAACTAAATTAGTCACAAACTTCCTTTACAACTAAATTAGTCACAAACTTCCTTCATCATACATGCTCTACACTCCATCAAAAATTCCATCATCAAAAAACACAAGGAACAAAGAAAGAAATAACCTAAGAATATCATATATTAAAGCCTAGAACCTAAGGAACAATTTCCTTACTAATAGCAAGTTCAAGAAACTTACTAAAAATCCAAGCTTTTTGATTTTGTCTTTCTTTTCTCAAGCTTCTTTGGCTTCTTCAATGGAGTTTATTTTAGTAAATTGTATTAGGTTAAGTGTAAATGAAATGAAAAAACAATATATACTTGTTACCAATTTGCCTTGGCCGAAAATGACTTAGCAAATACAAGTCATGTAATTTCAATTTCATTTCAAGTTTATTTAATCAACTTGCATAAATATCTAAATACAACTTTATTAGATATTTAATTAAGTCAACAAAGGCAACTAATATCATTTACTTTAAATATCCTATTGTAAGATATTTATATTTTAATTAATTTAATCATTTAACAATTAAATAATTAATTAATTAATCAAATACAAATATATTAAATATATGTATAATATTTACATTAAATATTAAAAACATATATTCATTTAGGATATAAGTCAAATAACTCATTTTGACTATTAATTAATGTGTATTTAAATTAATCAAGTATTAAATGTAAATACACAATAATTAGGCAAATGACTATCGGGTCCCTTCAGCATGTATTTTGCATTTAACCTTTAAACGACTTTATAAATAATCAATATTATTTATTAATGTTGCTCTATGCTCTACGAGTATGTTTCATTATTGAGACTCTCTAGATTCAGGTATATCCGTCACGAAATCTAATTTCGTGTCGATAATCTATCCACCCGTAGATTATGACGATCACGGATAATCTCGCTGAACCATACAGGTCGAGGTCATGGCAAATGTATAATTCCTCCGTCACAGGTATCCGGATAAATCCTAGAGATATAGATGTAAACGTCAAATCTCTATCGGGATTATCCAGTCGACTATTCTATTAGCAATCTCTAAAAGAATGTTTAGAACTAGCTTCTAAAATTTACCACAGGACCATGGTTTTATCTGATTGCTAATCATATGGACTACCTATGCTCTGGTACACAGAACTGACGGATCATATCTTGATACTCATAGGACACCCTGAGGATCTGTCTACACCCAACGAACAGGCGGAGGTCTGATCTTAATAGATCGGTGATGTGACTGCCATCTAAGTGTAGAAGATGTCTCATGTGCCCACAATGGCATCTCAAGTCTAAGAATCACAAGTGCTACTCAACCCGAGAAGATTCTTATTGACGCTGGTGTACCATCCATTAAGAATCTTCGGTGAGTCGTTCAGTGTTTATCCGCTATAAACACCTACACGTCTATACTAGTCTCCAAGACTAATGGTTCATTGAGAAACCATTGGAATCATATATTTCTGTATACGGACATGTACCGGTCTCAACGGGTTTACTTTACTGACCAAGTAGTGTAAACCTTGACCAGGAACAATCTGAGAATGACAACGTCATGATACTACTCAATGTCAGTTGCGACGTTTTTGCAACAGTACCATGACTAATCATTCTAAGGTCATTACGTCTTTACCATTTAATAAGATACATATATTATAGAAAACTGCATATATTATCATAATAATATGTTTTACAGAAGTATTCATAAGAAATACAACCGGGAATTGGCGTTTTAAGCACCAACCCCAACAAAATCTCCCACTTGCTCTAGTGCCAATATCGATTATATCTAATACCCATCGACTCCACGTGTTTATCAAACAACTTCGGAGGTATGGCCTTCGTCAGCGGGTCTGCTACATTATCTTCACTCGGTACCTTGCACATGATAATATCCCCTCGCAACATGATCTCTCGAATGATGTGGTACTTGCGTTCCACATGCTTCGACTTCTGATGCGCCCTCGGTTCCTTTGCTTGCACAATGGCTCCAGTATTATCACAGTATAACGGAATCGTATTCTCGATACTTGGGACAACTCCCAATTATGTGATAAAGTTCTTTATCCACACAGCCTCTTTTGCAGCTTCAGTAGCTGCAATATATTCCGCCTCAGTGGTGGAATCTGCTGTTGATCCCTGTTTGGAACTCTTCCAACAAACTTCACCTCCGTTAAGGATAAAGACAAATCCATATGTAGACTTTCTATCATCGGGATCCGATTGAAAATCGGAGTCTGTATACCCATTAACCTGCAGCTCGTTTCCTCCATAAATTATTAACTTATCCTTGGTACCTTTGAGATACTTTAGGATATGTTTAATGGCCATCCAATGGTCATTACGTGGATTGGACTGATATCGACTAGTTACACTAACAGCGAAACTGATATCAGGCCTCGTACATAACATGGCATACATTATGCTACCCAAACACGAAGCATAGGTTGGTTAGACATTCTAACCTTCTCATCTTCTGTTTGTGGACACATCTTCTTAGAAAGATGAATCCCATGTCTGAACGGTATGTTTGCTGTCTTACAGTTACCAAAACTATACCGTTCCAAGATCTTATCTATGTACGTTGATTGGGATAACCCAATCAGCCTCCTTTTTCTATCTCTATAGAGTTTTATCCCTAAAACATAGGAAGCTTCTCCAGGTCCTTCATGGAGAAATTCTTATAGAGGTACGCTTTGACGCTTTGTAACATACCTAAATCATTCCAATGATTAGGATGTCATCAACATATAGGACTAAAAATACGACCATGCTCCCACTGGCCTTCTGATACACACAGGATGCTTCCGAATTCTTGAGAAAACCAGACGATCTAATAATCTCGTTGAATCGAAGATTCCAACTTCGTGAAGCTTGTTTAAGTCTATAAATGGACTTCTTAAGCTTACATACCATACCCGAGGTTTCGCTGGATGCGAAACCTTCCGGCTGTTCCATGTAGATTTCTTCATCAAGAAATCCATTTAGAAAAGCCGTTTTGACATCCATTTGCCAAATCTCGTAGTCATGATACGCAGCTATAGAAAGCAAAATCCGGATAGACTTAAGCATTGCCACCGGCGAAAAAGTTTCATCGTAGTCGATGCCAAGTCGCTGCGTGTAACCTTTTGCTACCAGTCGGGCCTTGTAAGTTTCAACCTTACCGTCAGGCCCGCGCTTCCTCTTGTAAACCCATTTACAACCGATAGGAACAATTCCTTCGGGAAGCGGAATCAAGTCCCAAACTTGATTTTCATGCATTGAGTCTATCTCGGATTTCATGGCACTTTGCCATTTCACGGAGTCGATGTCCAACATCGATTCTCTATAGGTGAAAGGATCTGTCTCTTCAACTAAGAGAACATCCAGACTCTTTTCTTGTATCAAATACAAGCGTTCAGGAGGTCTAGATACCCTTTCCGACCTACGGAGTGTGTGTGTTAAAGGTCCTTCATCTACTTGAACTTCAGGTTCCTCCGTTGGTTCGTTGTTTTCAGGTTGGATTTCATCAAGCTCAACCTGTCTATGATTACCACCTTCTGACAAAAATTCTACTTCTAGAAATTTTGCAAAGCGAGCTACGAACACATTTCGATGCTCGGTATCATAGAACAGATATCCCCTCGTATTCGAAGGATATCCGACAAACCTAAACTTTTGCCCCCGAGGCGAAAGCTTATCTTGCTGAGTCACCCTGACATAGGCAGGACAACCCCAAACCTTAATATAATTAAGATTTGGTCTCCTACCGAACCATATCTGATACGGAGTCGTAGGAACAGCTTTTGAAGGAATCTTGTTCAAAAGATGTGGCGGCTGTTAAGAGAGAGTAGCCCCATAAATAATAGGGCAAATCTGTGAAACTCAACATTGATCGGACCATATCCAATAAAGTCCGATTTCTCCTTTCAGATACTCCATTGTGCTGTGGAGTACCTGGAGGAGTATATTGAGCGAGAATCCCATCCTCCTTCATATAATCCATGAACTCACCACTCATATATTTTCCGCCTCGATCTGATTGAAGGCATTTAATATATTTACCAGTTTGTTTTTCTACTTCATTTCGAAACTCTTTGAACTTTTTAAAGGTTTCCGATTTATGTCTCATCAAATACACATAACCGTACCGTGAAAAATCATCGGTAAAAGTAACGAAGTACGAATAACCACTGTGAGCAGTTTGACTTAGTGGACCACATACATCAGAATGTACGAGTTCCAGTAAGTTAGTGGCGCGGTGTCCAACACCAGAAAATGGGGCTTTGGTCATCTTACCCTGAATACAGGATTCACAAGTTGGATAGGATTCAATGGTAAGATCTGATATCAAACCATTCCTAACCAATTGGGTAAGGCGTTTAACGCCAATGTGACCAAGTCTCATATGCCAAAGTTCAGTATTATTAATTACAGGTAAACTACGTTTATTAACTCCAGTATTTAATATATATTTTGAAGTTTGCAATGTATAATGACCATGATGGTTTGGACAACAAAGGATCTGAATATTATTACTATCATATAAATATAAAGAACTATTCTTAATATTAATACAAAAGCCTTCTGTATCCAATACAAAAAGTGATATAATATTAGCTACACATCCAGGTACAAAATGGCATTCATTTAACAAAAGTGTCTCATTCGGCAATGAGATCTCGCATACTCCCACTGCAACTACATCCAAAGAGTCTCCACTCCCGAACCGCAACTGCATCTCCCCGGGCTTCAGCCTCCTACTTTCCTTCAGCACCTGCAACGAATTGCAAATGTGAATGGGACAAGCAGAATCTAAAATCCAGTTGGATGTGACGGCTTCACAAGCCAAAGATAAATCAATAACTGGAAAAATAAAAGTACCTGATGTAGATGCTCTGTCTCTCCTCAGCTGGGCAATGTAATCATGACAGTTCCTCTTCCAGTGCCCGACTTTGCCGCAATGGTGGCATTTTTCTTCAGAAGCCCTCATGGGCTTAGCAATCTTCGCATGTGGTTGAGGACCGAAAGCCTTCTTCTTCTTCCCTTTCTTCTTCTTTCCCTTGGACCATCCTTGGGAAGAAGCCGAAAGAGAAGTAGTTATAGGAGGGCGAGTCGGTACTCCCTTCTTAAGGTCCTCTTCTGCCGTGAGCAACATCCTATGTAGCTCCTGGTAGGTACAGACAGTCCCGTGCATGTTGAAGTACATCACGAACTGGCGAATGAAGCTGGTAGCGAACCAAGAATGACACTCCTACCGAGAATGTCATTCAAGATGAGATTATGTGCCTCAATTGATCGATCAAATCGATCATCTGAAGAACATGTGGCTAACACTTGCCCCTCATCCAGACGCGCATGGAACAGTTCCATGGCGACTTTGTGAACAATCACTTGTTCTTGGTTCTCAAACGATTGTCTCAATCGCGTCATCATACTATAGGAATCTAGCATACCATAGTACTGTTGCTTGAGTTTCGGAGACAGTGAACTAAGGATGTATGATTTAACCCTAAATCATCATCCTTCCAAGTTTCAAAAACTTTGCGTTCCTCCTCCGAAGCATCCGCACCCACAGCAAGGGGCAACGGACCCTCAAGAACATATCCCAGCTTTTCGAATCGAGGACAATCCTTAAATCCAATTCCCATCAGTCGCGAAGTTCTCAGTGCCTTTCATTTGTTCGCATCAAGCATACGCGCAACTGATTTGTGGATTGTGCCGCCATCGCCAATCTATCATATAGATCATGAAAAACGGTTAGTAGAAATTAAGCAGTTTCATATAATATCAAAAGCATAAACTAGTCATGGATTTTTAATCTAATATGCCCCTCCCACTTAATCATGCAATACTGTAATCCCAAAACGAATCAAATATTTAATGATTAAATTAAATACTAATATGGAAAGGTGGATCCCGTGAATATAATTTCAGCTCCAGCAGAGGCACGGTCTCGCCTACGTATATTCATCAGGTAGACAACTCATTTGTCAATCACTCAATATGACTCCTAAGTATCCGGTCCTGGCCGTTTCTCGGTTGCGCCTGCGAAGGCAGGCCCACATGAGACGTACCAAGGTTAAACTCTTCAATGATAAACTCAAGTTACTTTACGTAATCCTGACAGCTAGGGCCCACGTTCAGAATTCCGCTTTTACTTGAATTTCCTAGTATCTATATACATCCGGTTTATAAAATAAATCTCTATCGGCTACACTCACAGCAGAGGCACGTCTCGGATGTATCACAGAGAGTATGCATAACCGTATGGACAAACGGACCCCCACATACATGCACATCAAATACAATAATTACTGTTAGACAGTAATGACCCATAGCGTCACTATTTTGTAAATGATATTGTATTATTGTACAAAATTAACTATGTAGTAATGAAATTGCCTTTTACCGTTTTGTAATTTATTTACTTTGATATATAAATGGTAAAAGTCCCTATGATTAGTTCCGGATTGTGATGATATGAGACAGTATCAATCCATAAAGGTTTAATCATTAAATATCCCTAGTCGTAGTATTATCGAGATTGGACATCGATAATGCGGAATAGACTAGTACTGCACTTGTGCATGTTGTGAGGGCACAACGGCATAGTTCTCATATATTTAAGTATTGGATACTTATGCAAGTGCGGTAGGAGGTTGTGTTTTACCGATGGTACGGAAAACAGCTTCGCTCTGGATAGACCCCGCGGAGTCCCATTGGTAGTATGTCTGCGTGTCTATGGGAGTCCGCTTCAGGGTAGGTGCATATGATCTTAACCTGAGATTTGCATCGCTAGTACTTACGACAATCGGTAAAATTTAGGTTTGGTGGTCCAGGGCTTTAACGAGTTCTGTGTATACCTCTTCTGGGTTTATCGAGAATCGTAGTGTATTGGGTGTGATGTCAAGATGGAAGTATCACTTCAGACATATGGAGATGATGATCGCGAGGGATACAGAACTAGTACTCTATAATGGTTGCAACCATCGGGATAATATGACTAGGTCAGGATTATCCGATTCAAAGAGACTGGTTGCTTGATGTCCGATATGTGTATCGTACGGGGCAGACACATATCCAGCCCCAGGCCTTACATGTGATCATCCGATACTGGTTCGATATACACTATACTACGGTATACTACGCCTGTTATAGATCTAATATTCCAGTAAGAATATTTCTAGAGATTGGGTAGGCATGGCGTTTTGCTAGAGCTAACCTTGTCTTGTAAATCGGTAAAAACGTAGTACTTGGTACGTACGTGTTCGGATAGTTCGACAACCGGATTTACTGCCAACATATCTAGAGGTCTCTTGGGTCGCTTCCCGAAGATTCACCGATGACGTATGATTCAAACTCGATTAATCTTGGATTAATTACGGAGAGACTTTATCTTGGATAAAGTACTGTATAAAGAGAGAGAACGATTAATTTAGAATTAATCGTAAAATTATTATATTCGATATAATAAACGGAATTCGATTTCGACGCGAAATTGAAATTAGATTTTAATTCGGGCAAACGAATTAATTTAGAATTAATTCGTTAGCGACGTAAATAATAATTTCGCTAGGCGCAATTATTTATTTAAATTCGATTTAATTAACGTCGCGACGTAAGCTCGATATTTCGGAAATATCGAACCCGAACGCGTGAGTGCACGTGGGCCCACTTTCATTTGGAAACGTGTGGGGCCCACATGACACTTGTCATTATTTGCATTATTTAATCAAGATGCAATGCATGAAGATAGTGTACAAAGCACTCAAGGGAATGCATGGAAATTGAGTGTTAGACACTCTAAGTCTTTGCATGGTTTGTGTTATATTTATATTATTATTTAATATAATTATGACATAAATATAAATTGATTTTTGAGACAAAAATCATATCTTCTCTCTCCTCTCTCAAATTACCGAAACAGTAGGCTAAAACTCTCTCCAATTTTCTTCATTGTTTGTGGCAAGACAAGAAGAAAGTGTGCTTGTTTGGAACTCTAACACACAACTTTGGCTAGCAACATCAAGGGATCATACAAGGTGTTATGGGAAACTCATCTTAGAGCTTGGAAGGATCAAATAAAGCTTGGAGCTTCTCCTTACTGCTTGGCCGAATTCCTCACTGCACAAAGGAGCATTTTTGCTTCATCCATTGCATCCACATTTGGTTTTTGTGAGTATTGTTTCCGCCATTACTTCAATCTAGTTCATTCTTATATATATCTTGCTTGTTTTTGATCTTGGGACATGGTTATTAGATTTCCAACAATGGTATCATTGAGCCTAAAAATGCATGCAAATATATTAGGATGTTATTTGGGGAAAATTGTTTGAAGCATGATTTGATGAGTTTGCTTGATTAAATATGCTTAGATGTATGTTAAATGGATTATACATCATCAATTTCATGGAAAATAAATTGGATTAATTTTTCCAACCCCAATGGGCTTGGCCGAATACATGCAAGCATGTGGACTAGATGATTTTTTAATTTTAAGACATTGGATGACTTGAAATAATATGGAGATGATCATTTGTAACTTGATTGGATTGAAAACGAAATCGGAACCATATTAATCACCTTGGCCGAATGCTTGATGATGATTAGGGACTTGATTTTTTGATTAAATAATGTTGGACATGTATTTAAGATAAAAATATGATTAATAGATTAATTTGATATTTTGGGAATATTGATTTAAAGGATTAATCATGAAAATACACTTTAATTAATTAAGTTATAAAATTTGGAATTTTAAAATTTAGTTAATTGGGCTTAAATTGGAATTGGGCCTAAAACTATTATATTTGGTCATAAATGGGCTTGGTTGGGCCAAGTAGATTTGGACCATTTGGATTGGATCCAAAATGGGCCTAAATCACACCATTTAAGTCCAAATGTAATAAATGGGCTTTTATGTTTAATTGGGCCTTATGGGCTTGATATTGGTTTTATGGCAAATGAGGGTGATTCCTTATTGGGCTTGGAAATTGGGTTTGACCCACATTGACCAAGGCCCAAGCCTAATGAAATCAATAGAAAGCCCATCGGACTTTAATTAAACGGACATTAGATGTTAGTTGGGCTTTGAGACCCAATAGTACTAGATTTGGAATCTAAGTTATAAAAGCACAATAAAAGTGTAATATTTAATTTAGAATTAAATAAAAGGATTAGTATTGAATACGACTTAAATTGGATTTAACGAGTAGTTCGATATAATTCGTGAATTCATACCATATGTATTTATTCTCAAAACGAGTTGGACTCGCGCAAATGCAAACAATTGTTTGAACATTGTATTGTCACCTAATTAAAGACTAATTAATTGGATTTGATTGGTTGTATAACATGCCTTGAATGAATGAATGAATGTGGATGTGTTGTATGAATAGTGTATATCGGATGGATATTAGAAGGGAAGGGTAATTTTAGAAATTATTGTAAATTTGGAATTTATAAATTGGACCTGCGTGTCCAGCCTTATCTCTTTATCTCTTTGTATTCTCTTCTCACCTAATTCCCCTCAATGTAAATGAGGTTTCTCTTATTGTATTATGTAATTGGGTAGAAGTAGAATAGTGCTAGCGGGGAGAGGAAAGGGAGTGATTTGTTCTAGGAACAAGTTGTTTATATATCCATCCGCATATCACTATTACTTTACTTTACGCGCTTTATGATGTTTTAGAAGCATGCTTAAGGGTGTATGATGATGAGACCTAACAAAGATAAATTAATTGGTTGCCAATTACGCGAAAAATCCCTCAAACAATATTAAGCGATTTTCCTTCCGTTGAATGATTCTTTCTCAAGATCCGAAATTGGCATTGGTTTGTTGGCCAAAGTCAAGACCTTTGTCAATTGAGGATGTGTTTGAATCATGAGAGTTTTGTTCCACATCGGTGTCCTGTCCAAGTTGTGATTTGTTGGCCAAAGTCAAGATCACTTCTTGTCCATCGACATTGATTACGAAACTTTCCTTGTCAATGGGTCCCGCTTAACTGGAATCATTAGGTTTGTTGTGCCAAAGCCAAGGCTTAGTTGATTCAGAGGAAATGGTTAGGAAAATGTATTGGATACATTGACGTATGTATTAGATATATATGTTTCGGACTTGGATGTCCACCTACCGGATCTAGGAATTGGATGGGATCCAATTGATCTTCGAGATCTACCTAGTTAAATATCATACAACTTGTTGGCCAAAGTCAAGGTTGTGTGTTATTTAACGGGATCCTAGCCCACTAGGAAATTGGATTTCCCGAGTACTCAACAGAGGGTTAGAGACTTGTAGAAAATAGTGGGAGGCTAGTATTGAGTTTGCAATTTCATTCAGATACTTAGCTTTACGCGCTTACAAAATTTATTTCGTCAATTTTTAACATTAGTTGGACTAATAAAATGTTATTTTTCTTGTAACAGTTTGACTGTACCCATTTTATCGTTAACTAGATAGTTGGACTATCGTAGTTAAGATGGCAAGCAAGGTAAATGTCCGAGACATCATCATGGGTGACAATGTCTTTAAGGGGACAAACTTCGCTGATTGGGAAATGAACCTAAGGATAGTCCTTGGGGCAGAGAGGATACTGTATACGATTCAGAGACCTCTCGGGCCTAAGCCCACTGAGCCACTTGAGCTGGAGTTATGGAAAACTCACAGTGATGATTGTGACACGGCTCAGTCGATCATGCTTGCTTCAATGACTCAACACTTTCGTCGCCAAAATAGGGACTTGGATCCTTATAATATGATGGCAAGATTGCAAGATCTTCACCGCACTAATAAGCGGATGGCGAGGTACGAGTTGGTGAAGAAAATCTTTCGCTCCCGTATGACTGATGGTAGTTCTGTTGAGGTCCATGGGACTCAAATGATAGCCGATATTGATGAACTGGCTAGTATGGGTATAGTCTTGGAGTCTGAGCTGGCTATAGATGTACTTCTACAGTCACTACCCGATACTTGGAAACAGATTGTCATCAACTACAAACTGATGAATTCGGATGACACTCTTGGAGAGTTGTTGTCAATTCTCAAGGAGTCAGAGAAAGAACTTCTGAAAGGCAACAAGCGCGAGGCGCACTTTGCAACAACATCTCAAACGCCGAAAGCTGGGCTCAAGGCAACTGGGGGTGTTAAGAAGAAGAAGCATAAGAACAAAGGCAAGGCCAAGTCAACAAAGGCTTCTGGGAAGCCAAGGGACAAGTCTCAAGATGTTTGCCTGAAATGCGGCAAGAAGAGGTCACTGGAAGCGTGACTGCCGCATGAACAAGGGACATAAGGAGGACATACAGGCGGGCAAGGCTCCGGCCTCAGGTATGTTTGTTATTGAGATAAATATGACTACTTCTAGTCTTAATAAAAATTGGATTTTTGATTCTGGCTGTGGTTCTCATATTTGTACTGATGTGCAGGATCTGCATGATAGCAGGAGACTGGCTTCGGGGGAGGTAGATCTACGAGTTGGAAATGGAACTTCTGTTGCTGTTTTGGCCGTAGGCACTTTTGTTTTGGAACTGCCCTCGGGGCATGTACTTAAACTAAATGACTGTTATTTTGTTCCTAGTTTAACTAGGAATATTATTTCTGTATCTTTGTTAACCCAAACAGGGTACACTTTTGTATTTAAAAACACCAGGTGTTATTTATATATGAATGATGCAGAAATTTGCAGTGCTGATGCAAATAATGGTCTTTATATTTTGAATATAAATGAATCTCCAAAATGTAAAATAACAAACAAAAGGCTCAAAATGAGTAATCCAAAAGAAGAAACTTATTTGTGGCATTGTCGTCTGGGACACATCAACAAGACTCGCATATCCACACTTTCGAAGAGTGGGTACTTGGACGGATTTGATCCAAATTCATATGACGTCTGCGAATCTTGTTTATTAGGCAAAATGCCTAAATCACCTTTTAGTGGTAAAGGTGAACGCGCCACTGAACTGTTAGCCCTCGTTCATAGTGACGTTTGTGGGCCCATGTCTAGCCAGGCTAGAGGTGGATATCGATACTTCGTAACCTTTACGGATGATGCATCACGTTATGGTTATGTGTATCTAATGATGCACAAGTCGGAAACTTTTGAGAAATTCAAAGAGTTTCGACACGAAGTTGAAAAACAAACAGGCAAGAGTATTAAAACATTACGGTCGGACCGTGGTGGCGAATACTTAAGTAATGAGTTTCAAGATTACTTGAAAGAATATGGTATTCTTTCACAATGGACTCCTCCTGGAACACCACAATTAAATGGTGTGTCTGAACGGAGAAACCGTACCTTGCTTGACATGGTAAGGTCGATGATGAGTCGCACTGAGCTGCCTATATCCTTCTGGGGACATGCATTAGAAAGTGCAATTCTTATTTTGAATAGGGTTCCGTCAAAGTCTGTTGAACAGACTCCGTATGAGATATGGACAGGAAAGAAACCAGGTTTCTCATTCCTGAAGATTTGGGGTTGCTGGGCATACGTCAAACGTTTGGAAGGTACCAAACTTGAACCCAAATCAGATAAATGCCTATTTGTTGGATATCCTAAGGAAACCAAAGGATATTACTTCTATAACCCAAAAGAAACAAAGTATTTGTTGCTCTACATGCGGTTTTCCTTGAGAAGGAATTCCTAAATGCAGTGTTTAGTGGGAGGAAAGTAGAACTCGATGAAAGTCGTAGTGATACTGTTCCTGGCAATGAATCAAGAACGGAACATGAACAGTCCATCCAGGATGAGACTGAACCACAATCTTCAATTACACAAGGACTACGTAGGTCGGAGAGAGTCAGGGTAATACCTGAGAGGTATGGATTCCTGATCTCACCTCATGTATATTAATCTTATTGAGGATACTGAACCGGCTACGTATGAGGAAGCGATACAGGGTATCGAATCCACTTTATGGCAAAAGCCATGAAGGCCGAAATGGATTCCATGTATACCAACCAAGTTTGGACACTGGTTGATGCACCAGAAGGCGTAAAGCCTATTGGATGCAAATGGGTCTTCAAGAAGAAGACAGACATGGATGGCAACGTTCAAACGTACAAAGCTAGGCTCGTAGCGAAGGGGTATCGTCAACAACTTGGAGTTGATTATGACGAAACTTTCTCACCCGTTGCCATGATTAAATCCATTCGGATAATGCTTGCAATAGCTGCATATTACGATTACGAAATATGGCAGATGGACGTTAAAACCGCTTTCCTTAACGGAAACCTGTTGGAGGATGTTTATATGCAACAACCTGACGGTTTTATCGCACCAAGACTTGCAAACAAGGTTTGTAAGTTAAATCGGTCCATTTATGGACTGAAGCAAGCATCGAGGTCATGGAACCAACGTTTTGATGAGGTCATAAAAGAATATGATTTCATTCAAAACGTAGATGATCCTTGTGTATATAAGAAGGTTAGTGGGAGTGCACTGACTTTTATTGTCCTTTATGTCGACGATGTATTGCTTATAGGCAATGACATTCCCATGTTAACGTCGGTGAAAGCTTGGCTTTCATTGAAATTCTCCATGAAAGATCTGGGAGAAGCAGCTTTTATTCTAGGAATAAAGATCTACCGGGATAGATCTAGAAAGCTACTTGGACTCTCCCAGAGTACATATATTGATAAAGTGTTGAAGAGATTCAACATGGATCAGTCCAAGAAGGGACTGTTGCCAACATCACATGGCGTCTTTCTATCTAGGGACATGTGTCCTAAAACACAAGATGAGAGAGACAACATGAGTCGGACTCCGTTCGCCTCGGCAGTCGGATCGATCATGTATGCCATGATATGTACACGACCTGATGTGTCCTATGCTTTGAGCATGTGCAGTCGATATCAGGCCGATCCAGGACAGGATCACTGGATGGCGGTTAAGAATATCCTTAGGTATCTTAAAAGAACTAAGGATGTTTTCTTAATCTATGGAGATGGAGAACTTGAGGTATCTGGGTATACCGATGCAAGTTTCCAAACCGACAGAGACGACTTCAAGTCGCAAACCGGGTACATATTTTGCTTGAATAACGGAGCAGTGAGCTGGAAATCTTCCAAGCAAGATACTGTTGCCGATTCAACAACTGAAGCGGAGTACATTGCAGCAGCTGAAGCAGCAAAAGAGGCAGTTTGGATCCGAAAATTCCTAATTGGATTAGGAGTAGTTCCGTTAGCAGCTGAGCCCGTTCCATTGTATTGTGACAATAGCGGGGCTATAGCACAGGCTAAGGAACCAAGGTCTCATCAACGATCCAAACATGTTCTTCGACGATTCCATCTGATTCGAGAGATCATACATCGTGGCGATGTGAAGATCGAGAAGATCGCATCAGAGGATAATATTGCAGATCCGCTGACGAAGGCTATTCCTCGGGAAAAGTTTGAGCGACATGTACATAGTTCAGGTATTAGATGCTTGAGTGACTGGCTATAGGCCAAGTGGGAGATTGTTAGACAGTAATGACCCATAGCGTCACTATTTTGTAAATGATATTGTATTATTGTACAAAATTAACTATGTAGTAATGAAATTGCCTTTTACCGTTTTGTAATTTATTTACTTTGATATATAAATGGTAAAAGTCCCTATGATTAGTTCCGGATTGTGATGATATGAGACAGTATCAATCCATAAAGGTTTAATCATTAAATATCCCTAGTCGTAGTATTATCGAGATTGGACATCGATAATGCGGAATAGACTAGTACTGCACTTGTGCATGTTGTGAGGGCACAACGGCATAGTTCTCATATATTTAAGTATTGGATACTTATGCAAGTGCGGTAGGAGGTTGTGTTTTACCGATGGTACGGAAAACAGCTTCGCTCTGGATAGACCCCGCGGAGTCCCATTGGTAGTATGTCTGCGTGTCTATGGGAGTCCGCTTCAGGGTAGGTGCATATGATCTTAACCTGAGATTTGCATCGCTAGTACTTACGACAATCGGTAAAATTTAGGTTTGGTGGTCCAGGGCTTTAACGAGTTTGTGTATACCTCTTCTGGGTTTATCGAGAATCGTAGTGTACTGGGTGTGATGTCAAGATGGAAGTATCACTTCAGACATATGGAGATGATGATCGCGAGGGATACAGAACTAGTACTCTATAATGGTTGCAACCATCGGGATAATATGACTAGGTCAGGATTATCCGATTCAAAGAGACTGGTTGCTTGATGTCCGATATGTGTATCGTACGGGGCAGACACATATCCAGCCCCAGGCCTTACATGTGATCATCCGATACTGGTTCGATATACACTATACTACGGTATACTACGCCTGTTATAGATCTAATATTCCAGTAAGAATATTTCTAGAGAATTGGGTAGGCATGGCGTTTTGCTAGAGGCTAACCTTGTCTTGTAAATCGGTAAAAACGTAGTACTTGGTACGTACGTGTTCGGATAGTTCGACAACCGGATTTACTGCCAACATATCTAGAGGTCTCTTGGGTCGCTTCCCGAAGATTCACCGATGACGTATGATTCAAACTCGATTAATCTTGGATTAATTACGGAGAGACTTTATCTTGGATAAAGTACTGTATAAAGAGAGAGAACGATTAATTTAGAATTAATCGTAAAATTATTATATTCGATATAATAAACGGAATTCGATTTCGACGCGAAATTGAAATTAGATTTTAATTCGGGCAAACGAATTAATTTAGAATTAATTCGTTAGCGACGTAAATAATAATTTCGCTAGGCGCAATTATTTATTTAAATTCGATTTAATTAACGTCGCGACGTAAGCTCGATATTTCGGAAATATCGAACCCGAACGCGTGAGTGCACGTGGGCCCACTTTCATTTGGAAACGTGTGGGGCCCACATGACACTTGTCATTATTTGCATTATTTAATCAAGATGCAATGCATGAAGATAGTGTACAAAGCACTCAAGGAATGCATGGAAATTGAGTGTTAGACACTCTAAGTCTTTGCATGGTTTGTGTTATATTTATATTATTATTTAATATAATTATGACATAAATATAAATTGATTTTTGAGACAAAAATCATATCTTCTTCCTCTCTCAATTACCGAAACAGTAGCTAAACTCTCTCCAATTTTCTTCTTTTTGTTTTGTGGCAAGACAAGAAGAAAGTGTGCTTGTTTGGAACTCTACACACAAGTTTGGCTAGCAACATCAAGGGATCATACAAGGTGTTATGGGAAACTCATCTTAGAGCTTGGAAGGATCAACTAAGCTTGGAGCTTCTCTTTACTGCTTGGCCGAATTCCTCACTGCACAAAGGAGCAATTTTGCTTCATCCATTGCATCCACATTTGTTTTTTGTGAGTATTGTTTCCGCCATTACTTCAATCTAGTTCATTCTTATATATATCTTGCTTGTTTTTGATCTTGGGACATGGTTATTAGATTTCCAACAATTACATTAAAACCTTTTAATTGGGATTTGCCGCTAATGTCATACACCTAATCTAACCAAATTAAGATTCTAATAAGCATGCATAAAGTCAGAAAACAGGATTAAAAACATTGAATTCAATGAAGGCTAACATTTTAGGTGGCCTAAATCAGACTCGACTCGCGACTGATACCATTTTGTAGGGGTTTTAGGGGGTGTATCTGGTAACGCATCAGCGGAAGCATGAAAATCATATTTTTTCCGATTTCAATACTTTTTCTCAGATTAATTAAATAAACCATTTAATTATATTCCAATAATCAAGTTATGAAATAAAATTCAATAAATCATATTTAAGTGATTAACCAAATTACCCTTACTTTGGTATTTTGTCCATTTTAGTCCGAAATTGATCTAATCAATTTTGAATGATTCTAAAATTTCTAAGATGAACTTAGCATGTTCAAAACATCAAACACCCAAAAGCACCAAAAATCCCAAATTTCTAACTCATGGCCGAATGCACTCATTAGGGGGCATTTTGTGCCTTTTGTCATTTCATGCTTCAAAACACATCTAAATGTAATCCAATCAACATGAAAATTTATATGCATCATATACACATCCAAACACAACATATATGAAAAGCCCTAAATTTGGAATTGGTCATGAACCCTAATTTTTCAATTTCATCAAATTGGACAAATTAGACCAAATTGGTTAAATCAATTGTTTCAATCATCATTCTTCCATCCAATCCAAGTCTCAACATAACGAAACAACTCAAGATCAAATCTAGGTCATCTAAGAGTGGGTCAACAACTCTATATTAGCAACATGGTTTCCAAAACCTTAAAAGAATGTTTACAACTACATTAGTCACAACTTCCTTCATCATACATGCTCTACACTTCCATCAAAACTTCCATCAACAAAAACACAAGGAACAAAGAAAGAAAATACTTAAGAATATCATATATTAAAGCCTAGAACCTAAGGAACAATTTCCTTACAAATAGCAAGTTCAAGAAACTTACTAAAAATCCAAGCTTTTTGATTTTTGTCTTTCTTTTCTCAAGCTTCCTTGGCTTCTTCAATGGAGTTTATTTTAGTAAAGTGTATTAGGTTAAGTTTAAATGAAATGAAAAAATATATATACTTGTTACCATTTTCCTTGGCCGAAAATGACTTTAGCAAATACAAGTCATGTAATTTCAATTTCATTTCAAGTTTATTTAGTCAACTTGCATAAATATCTAAATACAACTTTATTAGATATTTAATTAAGTCAACAAAGGCAACTAATATCATTTACTT
This sequence comes from Zanthoxylum bungeanum, assembly GCA_019454045.1. NCBI lineage: Eukaryota > Viridiplantae > Streptophyta > Magnoliopsida > Sapindales > Rutaceae > Zanthoxylum > Zanthoxylum bungeanum. The sequence continues at coordinate 9,092 of SKCR01055250.1, read as the reverse complement.
TAAATATCCTAATGTAAGATATTTATATTTTAATTAATTTAATCATTTAACAATTAAATAATTAATTAATTAATCAAATACAAATATATTAAATATATGTATAATATTTACATTAAATATTAAAAACATATATTCATTTAGGATATAAGTCAAATAACTCATTTTGACTATTAATTAATGTGTATTTAAATTAATCAAGTATTAAATGTAAATACACAATAATTAGGCAAATGACTATCGGGTCCCTTCAGCATGTATTTTGCATTTAACCTTTAAACGACTTTATAAATAATCAATATTATTTATTAATGTTGCTCTAATGCTCTACGAGTATGTTTCATTATTGAGACTCTCTAGATTCAGGTATATCCGTCACGAAATCTAATTTCGTGTCCATAATCTATCCACCCGTAGATTATGACGATCACGGATAATCTCGCTGAACCATACAGATCGAGGTCATGGAAAATGTATAATTCCTCCGTCACAGGTATCCGGATAAATCCCAGAGATATAGATGTAAATGTCAAATCTCTATCGGGATTATCCAGTCGACTATTCTATTAGCAATCTCTAAAAGAATGTTAGAACTAGCTTCTAAACTTTACCACGGGCCCATGGTTTTATCTGATTCTAATCATATGGACTACCTATGCTCTGGTACACAGAACTGACGGATCCTATCTTGATACTCATAGGACACCCTGAGGATCTGTCTACACCCAACGAACAGCGGAGGTCTGATCTTAATAGATCAGTGACTGCCATCTAAGTGTAGAAGATGTCTCATGTGCCCACAATGGCATCTCAAGTCTAAGAATCACAAGTGCTACTCAACCCGAGAAGATTCTTATTGACGCTGGTGTACCATCCATTAAGAATCTTCGGTGAGTCGTTCAGTGTTTATCCGCTATAAACACCTACACATCTATACTAGTCTCCAAGACTAATGGTTCATTGAGAAACCATTGGAATCATATATTCATGTATACGACATGTACCGATCTCAACGGGTTTACTATACTGACCAAGTAGTGTAAACCTTGACCAGGAACAATCTGAGAATGACAACGTCATGATACTACTCAATGTCAGTTGCGACGCTTTTGCAACAGTACCATGACTAATCATTCTAAGGTCATTACGTCTTTACCATTTAATAAGATACATTATATTATAGAAACTGCATATATTATTCATAATAATAATGTTTTACAGAAGTATTCATAAGAATACAACCGGGAATTGGCGCTCTGAGCGCCAACCCCAACACAATGCAGAGGGTTCCCGTGAGAGGGTAGCAAAATAGCTCTGAGCCACCTTCTGACTCATGCACACGATTCCAATCCCACCCTGGGTGGGGAATTTTAACTTCAAGTAATAGCAAGACATTGCAGCCTTTGTCTTCATCATGAAAGGCCAACCAACAATGACCTGGTAACTGCTCAAGCAATCCACCACCGTGAAATTCATCATAATAGTTCCAGTCCAGGGACGGGTTCTGATTGTCATTGCCAATTGCATCCTTCCCAATGGAACGACCTTCGAGCCCCCGAAACCGTACAGAGGAGTCCCATCGTCGGTTAGAGTCACATACTCCACCCCAAGGCCGTCCAAAGCCTCCTTGGAGATTATATCCACTGCACTCCCGGGATCCACTAGGATTCTGTCTACCTCAGAACCACCGATTATTGCCTTGATTATTAATGCATCATTGTGGGGGAAACTCACCCCTCGAGCATCCTCATACGTGAACATTACTGGCACTGACCGACCACCTTGTATTCCTGAGGCCCGTTCTGTTTCTACACTTCCGACCCCCGAGTCCGACTATAGTTTTTTCTTGACCGGTTAGAGTCTCCGGCCAGTGTCTTTCCCCCTGCAATGGTATTCACCTGTCGGCAATGTGACCTCTGCCTGGCCGCCATAACTTCATGGTAAATATAGTTATTTAAATACCCGTTCCGCGCCAGGTCTTCCATTTGCTCCCGCAAGTCCTTGCATCCGTTCGTCGTATGTCCCCTCAAATTATGATGCCTGCAATATGATTTTTTATTCCTCCTGTCCGGTGGGAATCTTCTGAAGTCAGACTCTATCAAGAGGCCATTTCCCTTGGATTTCCATGACGATTTGCCCCAGCAGTTTGTTCAAAGGAATGTATGCCTCTTCCCCGGCCACATGGTTCACCTGGGCTGAGATTCCCTTTTCCTGGTCATTCCGAGGTATCGGCTTGAATTCCCTTCGCCTTGGGGGTGGTTTTTTGAACTCCCTATCTGGCCTGCGAGGAGCTTCTGCCCTCATCGTCTTCTCTCTGATAGATGTCCCCCTCCGGGAGATTCTCTCCTCATCTTCCAACAAAACAAACTTCCGGGCTATTTCCAGAGCGGAGGCATAATCTGATGTACCCTGGATCATCAGGTGAGTCCACAACTTTCTGATCTTTAAGGCCCCCTTCAAACTTTCCAAGGCTTCGAGCGACTCATATCCCCCGACCTCGAGCACCATGTTATGGTACCGTTCAATGAAAGCCTTCAGAGGCTCATCGTCCCCCTGCTTCATGAGCCTCAATTCCCCAATTGTCTTCTTTGGGACGCAGGCCCCTTTGAAGTGCCGAACAAATGACTTCCTGAGTTGCGCAAAGCTACTGATGCTCCTCGGGCTAGACTTCTGAACCACAGAATGGCAGACCCACCCAAGGTTAGGGGGGAATACTTTGCAAAAGGCATCCCCTACCACTCCTTGGACCTCCATCAATAGGACAAAACCCTCAATATGGGATTTTGGATCAGTGTGGCCTTTGTAGGGCGTCATGGACGGCATGTTGAATCGTCTTGGGAACTTTACCGACCTTATTTCTTCTGTGAAGGGATATTCAACCTCGCCGTCCCGAGCATCTCCCGTATCAGTTTTGAGGTTCACTCCTCACTTGGCCATTTCTTTTCTTAACCAAGATCTTATATTGCCAACTGTGTTACCACGCCGCCTCATGCGGCCTTCTTCGCGTCTGTCACCCCGGGTGCGGCGTTCTTCATGACTTGAGATTTCCCGTCCAGTTTCACCATGGTTCTTATCTCCCGTTCTGGTTCGCGGGGGCTATCATAGGAGAAATCTGGCGACTGTCTCCCCTCTTCTTCTTCCCACATATCCTCCGTTTGTAAATCTTTTTCTACCACTACGGACCTCATCCCATAGGGACCCTCCTAGGTTCATCGTCATCACTCACATCTGTAACCCTTTTTCCTTCCGCTATTTAGCCTCTCCTCCAACTGGTTCCGGCTTCAAGTCTCTCATAATTCATCTCTTCCATCCTCTCCAGTCTGTTCATCATAGATTTCAAAAGGATTTGATTTTCCTCCATATATTTCCTCATATTTTCCTCCATCTTCTCCATCCATTCTGCTGTTGAACTCCCTGACGACCGGTGATTTCCACATTCTACCATCGTCTTACCACGCGAGCTGTTTTTTGTTGGACTCCCCACAGACTGCGCCAACTGTTGACGGCTGATTTTGATCTCATGGGCAATAAGGGCTCTTCACTCCCGAGACAATCTTCCTGCAACTGTGAATTTGTTTTTGTTATGGGAAACCAAAAGCAAATTTGGCAAAAGAAAGATGAACACACCAATCAACAAATAGATTTAATGTGGTTCGGCGGATCAGATCCAACCTACATCCACGGGCACAAAACATGTGATATTCTATTACTGAAAATACGTTGTTACTTGTTTACAGGTCTAATAAATTATTCTCTCCCTTTTTTAAGTATGCTCTCCCCTCCCATTTATACTAGCAAAGAGGCGGTTTCCCTTTCCCACAAGACTTCTTGGCCGAAACTACCTTCGTCTTCATCTAAATTCTATAAGAACACTGATTTATCATCTTATCCCATAAAAACAGGATGATTTATCATCTTATCCCGTAAAAATAGGATGACTTATCACCTGGAACATATCTTGCCATCTGCTCGGTTTTCAAGAGGTCGGTCACAATGGTCCTCTGAACTGAGAATGCTGCCACCGATCTGATAATGACCGGTCATCCGAGCTTAAGTGGTCGGTCACCGATCAACTTTATGATCGGTCTCTTACCGTTGGCGCATGCAACATCGAATGGTCGAGTCGGCATTAATGGTCTCGATCAAGAAGGGAGTTACCCTTTTACCCCTGCCGTGCTGCTTAAATACTATAGTGCTTGAAAATACCATCAACAATTATTACTTAAAATAAAGTAATCACCTAATCATGGGAGATTAATGACAATAAAGTCATTAACATGCTTGAGACAAAATATAATTTTTAATTTAAAACATGTAACGCATATCCAATATGACTTATGCATAATTAAATTAAAATTACATAGGCATAAATTCAAAAGAATGCAAAACATGCAACATGTGTTGTGTGGTTAAGACCTGCTCTGATGTCGTTCTGTTAGGGCGAAGGTGGGAACCCTAGATCGGTGTCTCGTGCAATGGAAGTGGGTATGAACCATATATATCAAGGATAGATGTATTTTTAAATTATTTTATAGAATACAATATTTCGTTACGAGTCTGTAGGAAAAAACGGGGATCAAATCGAAGTCCATAAACTCCAGAATGGAGAAAATGACGTTTCAGCGCTCATGGGAAGTAGTTGTCGGTGTGTCACGACGCTCGGGCTTGGGATTCATAACTCCCAATCTACGAATGTTCAGAGTCGCGACGTGCAAGGGTGAGCGTTGCGACTCCCGAAGCTCTAAAAGCTCAATGTCGCGACGTTGGAGATCAGTGTTGTGACGCTTCCAATGTAAAATATTGGCAGAGAGCATTTTTTTCCTTTAATTCAATTCTAAACACTTCTAATTTTCTCCAAACACTTCAATACACCTAAAAGTCTAATTTTAACATCAAAACCAAGATCAACACATGTTATACAACAAACATACATGTATTCTAAATACATATATGTATTTCTTTGAATCAAAACACAAAACAAATTAGAATTCCACAATAAAGTGACTCATGAACAATTCTAGGTCACTAAAAGGTGGTCAAGTGATTCTAGAATGGTAGCCATAGTTCTAAGCTTTCATCTAGAGTTCCAAACTCTAATTTTATGTTTAATGTTCAACATGAACATTTTGACCCAATTACAAGAATATTGTGTTTATACTTCCAAAGCATCTGTCAATAATTAATTAGCCTAATTTCAACATCAATGTATGTTATTATGTATCCAATACATGATTCATCACTATATGTCTCACTAATGATAACTCACTCATGAAAACATAGCTTTGGAGAAGATCAAACTTACTTCGCAAGCTTGATTCCAAGATCCAAACTTCTTCTCCTTGATGAAATATTATGGAGAACATCCAAAACTAGCAAGCTTGGTTCCAAGATTCAATCTTCTTCTCCTTATTGTTGTAGAGAATTCATAAAAATCATGACTTACTCACATTGATACATAAACCCTTTATGGTACACATACGGGCCAAAGAATCCTATCTTGATACGCATTTGATTAACGAGTGTATCGGTCCACACCCAACAAACATCTAGCGATCATACCATGAAAGATCTCTGACATATCTGGCATCTAAGTATGGAGGATCACACACAAAATCAATGTTATCCTATAGTAAAAGGATCACATATGTTACTCGACTCGAGAAGATTCCTATTGACGATTGTGTGTACTTCCAACTATTAGAAATCACTTGTGAGTTATCCAATATTCACTCCAATGAATACCCACATGTCTATATGAGCTTCTTTTGCTCATGATACATCGGGTTAAACCATTGGAACTCCAATTCTAATATATGACATGTGCTAGTCTTCTAGGTTATAGGAATTCGGCTGTATTCCAAAACCAACAACTATAAATATTTACTTTAAGAATAGTTTATAATAGTAATATTATCTCAATGTCGGACCACACAGTGTCCAGTATTACTACAAGACTATTTTAAAGTCGATGTCATTATACGTGATGTACATGACTATTTTTAATTCCAGCATGTTTATTTCCTACAATGTTCTAGTTCTTGCATGAGTTTTTTAACAAAAATGGTAGTACAAAAAACAATGTCTGATGATGAGGTTGGTTGTCTAAATATGAGGTCTTAGGAAATGATAAGGGCTAACACTGCTTCTATCATATGCCTTGAGCAGAGTATCTAGGTCAGACTCATTTGCACTGCACAATAGTAGGTCTCTAATAGTAAGAACCTAGGTGGTTGGCAACCTGATTAGTTAGAGAAATTACTTACTGATGAATGAATGTTTGCCTAGATGTCTATCTCTGTTTGCTAGTATTATGATGTATGGTATGGTTGAATAATATAATAATAATAATAATAATTAAACCACCTATAAGTGTGAAGCTACTCATGGGCGAGTATTAAGACCACATGAGGAGAAATGCTACCTTAAAGGGTAGGTGTGTTAAAAAAAATACCATGTTGAGCAAAGAAATGGCAAATAAAGAGCATCTTTTAAGATATCTAGGTTGGTTTGACCCATCAAAATTAATTTTTGAGACGAAATCAATGAGTTGATTTACTTTAGATTCGAGCTATGACTATACCATTACACACACACACACCTAGAGTCTGATTTAGATGGTTTATTCAAGGAAATGGATTTAAGATGTAGTGTGCATTTTTAAGGTTACTTTGACTTCGTTGTTGGACATTCTCTGAGGACATTGTATATATAACTGCCATAATGCCTGTTTTGTTTCTTTATCTGTTTATTTATTTTTGCATGATTGTATGTGCATTTTATTGATGTTTGTGGGTATCGTCATTGTAAACCCTCACGAGACTACAGCTTGTCCACTATGGCCATATAGGGGTGTAAGGCTTGTTACATACGCTAAATACAATCGTGATCCCTACGAAAATGGCTTAGGTTAATTTAGTTTTAGTTTGTTTATTCCATTTTATTTTTATTTGTTTTGCTCGATGACTAGCAAAATGTTAAGTTTGGGGGTGTGATAAGCCATAAATATGTTAGTATTTACCACCCCTCTAGCTTGATATTTTATAAGATATCTCAAGTCTTATGAGCATTTTGATGTGTTTTAGGTTCGTTTTGCAGATAAAAATAATAACGAGACTCAAAGAAATCAACTTGGGATGAAAACGGCAAAATGTGGAATAAACAGTGGCAAAATTAGAATTAACTAGCGAGTCGCGACTCCAGATCGCGCGTCGTGACGCGACTAAGAATAAATTTGAGGCAGAATGTGCTGAACAATGCATGGTGTGACGTTGAGCACTGAGCGTCGCGACTCTTTAAAACAGGCTCGCGCGTCGCAACGCGCCCACGTTTTCTAGCCTGTTAATGAAGTGTACTCAAGAAGGAACCAAAACTCTATATAAATAAACATTCGTCCCAAAAACAGGAGACTCCTGGGAGGGGGCTGATACCCTAATTTCAGAGCCTCCAAGGTGATTTTGGAGAGAACACAAACACATCAAAGTTTCACAACTCAGAATCTCAACAGCAATGGGCGAAGGATTAACGATCTCGACAGAGTTTCTTCTTCTATCTTATTTTTTTTTTATTATTTAATATTTATTTTGAGTTTATGAATATGTGTAATAACAAGATTTATAATCTAGGGTTGTGATGAAACGCAATATTTATGAGTTAATAAATTTAGTTTCATTATATCTTGTGTAATGATTTGGCTTGTTTATTGAATTTAGATCTTAATGCTTCTTGTTGCTTGTTCACCAATAGGATTAATGTGGTAAACTTAGATGGACTTGACAAATGGATTTTAGGTTTAGTCTTAGATTCAATAGCACACGATCTCATTTTAGGGATTTCTTTCCAAGATAGAAATATACATGTAGGGCGGGTGTAGCCATAATTGGAACTTGACCTTAATGAATTTGGGTTTCTTAGTTAACATAGAAATATAGTTAATTAAGTTAATTTGAGTATTTGCACTTGACCATCGAAAGAGGCTTGTGGATATTTTAGTGTTCCAGGTTAATAAGCCAATATATTGCACAAGTATAGGAGAATCATTTCATCTTTAGAATAATATTTGGTGGATTCACAACCCTGAATGTTTTCTTTGCATTAATTACCTTTGGAAATTATCGTAGTTTTATTTATTTGTTTTAATTATATTCAAAATCAACCAACAACAACATCCAATTTCAATTAGATACTTGTAGATAAATAACTTTAATAATTAATAACACAAGTGATAAGTTCTTGTGGGATCGATAACTTTTTATACTATTTGAGCGATACGTGCGCTTGCGTAACATATGAAAATCACGATCAATAGTTTCTTTCAGTATGAACAAATTAGTTGCCTCTAAGGTAGATGGTTCAGGTAAACTAGCTGCTGGACATTTAGGATTGCTGAATCCTCCCAGTTATTGTAGAGACATCATCGAAGCACGTAGCATTACTAGAACTGTAGTAATGTTTCCTTTCATATGAATGTTGCTCAACTGAACTGTGATATAGACATGGATGAATGCTGCTACAATACAAAATTTACCTCTTTTCATAAGAAGGCATTTATTTGCTACATTCTGATATCTCAAGTCTTGTCCCTTATTTGGAATAAATTAGAACTTGCAGTCACTGTTTCTGCCTATTAGATCTGTATTTGTTGATTGCCTAATTAATCTGTTATTCTGCAGTCTCGCTGCACTTTGTTGCTGTTGTAATGATGGAGGAATGCTGCTTCTGTCTTCGATGCATCTAGTTGCTTCTCATGGTTTAGAAATGGAGCTCGTAAACCTTTTGAGGGGTTGTGTGTTTATAATTGATAGCTCTATTCCCGTTCAATGCAAATCAATGCAATGGTTTCTCACTTTCTTGAATTTGTAAACAGGAGATAGTTTTTACCTTGTGATTGTGTCCTTGCTGTATAAATTTATACTCTTTAATTTCATTCAATATTTAAACTTTGTATTGAAATCTAAATCTTCTTTATTTATACTGCACTCTATTCCATTTAAATCCTAAATTAAATGTATCTTTTGAGACTTGAACTGGCGAGATCCAACTAAGCATAGGGATAAAAAGGACTTGATCATGCTAATGACCCCATACCATTTAGCTAA